>CATNEM010000198.1:1500000-1510000 GCA_950096795.1 Macrostomum cliftonense
CCTAAATAGAAAAATTCCACTTTAGGGAAGACAATTGCTTTGGATTAAAAAACGCAGAGGCAATACTCGTAAAGCCCGCAATTGCGTATTTAAGGCCCGAAATGCGGCCCAGGTTTACAAACACTACACATTTGGGGGGCAGGCAGAACCACTTTTGAAGCTTTTACGAGCGTATCACAGCAAGTAAATTTCGGACAGAATATAGTTTTCGATGAAGAAACCCTAAAAATTCATTTAGATATTTCGGTCAGAGTATTCGATCTTTTTCGATTTCATACAACCAAAAGGACTCGCACAGCCGAAATAAATTTGCATCAGACAGACTCGCACAATAGAAACGATATACAATAGCATCAGACAAAGACTTGCACAAAAGTTCTTTGGAAACAATACAGCATCAGTCAAACAAAGACTTGTAAAACAGTGGTTTGGAGACAATGCAGCATCAAAAACAAAGACTCGTACGACACTGGGTAAACAATATAGCATCAGTCAAACAAAGACTCGTACAACAGTTGTTGGTAAACAATACAGCATCAGTCAAACAAAGACTCGTACAACAGTTGTTGGTAAACAATACAGCATCAGTCAAACAAAGACTCGTACAACAGTTGTTGGTAAACAATACAGCATCAGTCAAACAAAGACTCGTACAACAGTTGTTGGTAAACAATACAGCATCAGTCAAACAAAGACTCGTACAACAGTTGTTGGTAAACAATACAGCATCAGTCAAAAAAAGATTGTAATACACTAAGAAAATACAAGAGATGTAGTGTGGATACTGGAATTAAAAACGAGTAGTGACTGATTTTCATTAGAAATTTCATGTTTAATGCGACTCCACTAAAAATTGACCTAGTAGGACTGCACAAAGACTTTTAAACCATGAAAACCTCGGCACTCACTGAGTCAACAGACTCAGACGACTTAGCCAAATATCTCGAATGCTTTCTAGTGGACTGTGGCGTCATAAAAGGCGCCTGGGCGTTGCCGGCGGAGTTTGAGAAGCCGCTGCCAGCCGAGTTGGAATGACGAAACGAGCCGCGTCGGGAGGCCGGCGCGCTGCCGCCAAAAGCGCCGCCGGCGCCACCAGACGATGAAGAGCTGATGCTGAGCAGAGCGCCCAAAGGTCCACCATAGCAGACGTTGGCTGCCGCTGCTGAAGATGCTGACGCCGAGGAAAAGCCCGAAGGCGAGCCGGCGTGGTGGACGGAACGCGGCGTTGAGGCGGTGCGAAACAGCGGCATAGTCGCGATCCGAAAGTCTTCTTATTTTAGGATTTGGTCTTCTGCTTTTAGCTTTTAGACCTTATTATCTTTTTTATATTTTTCACTGAACGAACGGACACGGCGCAACGGGGGGGGTTTCAAAAGACACGCAGGTAAGTTATCAGCCTGGCAGAGAGAAATCCCAGAACATGCGGACAGGTTCCGCGTATTACCTCCCTGGTCTCTCTGTCCGTCCGTCCGTCCGTCTGTCTGCCTGCCTGCCTGTCCCATACACAAAGAGAAAACGTATTCGAAAGGAACGGAACCAAATACGCGCTATGTACGTCCGCCCATTGCCATTTCTAAAAGTATTGGCAAAGAGAGCAGAGCCAAGCAGGAGAGTGGGAAGGGGCCAGGAAAATCTCTAACCCTGGGCCGCGGGGATGAGGCTTCTGCAGCTAACGAAGTAGGGAACATTCGACTGAAGAAAAATATGAAAAAAACGCTGACAAGAAATCTTGCCGCGCTCTCCCTTAGACCATCGCCTGGGCTAAAGTGTGTAACCTCCGGTCTCTGCTGGTCATTGGGGTCATAACTCCGCTTCACTAAGTTTTCTAGGACTTTCTTCCCTACACAGGGGTTCAAAGCCTTTCACATTTCTGCTTTTGTCTTGTAACTAACCGACTGTAAAAATCCCAAGATGACTCACATCTGCAATCACGCCCACGGTGGGTTGCCGCCTACTCAACCGACTGTAGCGACCAGTTGCACTTCTGACAGGAGCTTCGTCATCGGTGCTGGCAGCAGCAACGCCGGTGGCAGCAGAAGGCTGGGCATTCTTCACCGCGGAGGCGTCCTCTGGCACAGTGCGCAGCGGATGCCTGCTGGCTGAAGCTTCAACCGGGTTGCCTGACGAATCTGCAGAATCAGCAGCACTGGGGCAGCTGTTGGCGGTTGAAGCTACATCCGTTGCGGCCAGCGCCTGCGAAGCAGCCTGACGCTCTTCAACAAGCTTCTTCGCCTGTTCAACAATGTCCTGAGCGACGCCCTGGGTTGCCCGTTTTGTGGCGCGATTCCGACGCGAGATTCGGCGCCGTTCAGTCTCGGACTCTTCCACTTTCTCTTTTTCCATGATGGCCGACACGCGTCGGTTTTGATCAAAAGCTTGACCGGCGCTAGAGGCTGGTGGAGCCTCCGGGACTATCGTTGCTGGGGTGGTCGATTGTGACGAAGGGAGCGATGGAGCTGATGACTCTTTGTCATCGCTGCTAGGCACTGGGAGCGAGTTGACAGCATTGCTGCCCGGCTCTGCAGGTTGCGGCTGAGGCGACGTCCTCGAAGCTCGCTCCGTGTCAGCCTGTGGAGACGTGGGACGACTGAGCTAGGGGATTCTTCTCAGAGTCCCACTTGTTACTCTGCACCTACTCTCCCCTGCCGCTACTTCTCACTCTGCACCTACTCTCCCCTGCCGCTAAGTCTCACTCTGCACCTACTCTCCCCTGCAGCTACTTCTCACTCTGCACCTACTCTCCCCTGCCGCTAAGTCTCACTCTGCACCTACTCTCCCCTGCAGCTACTTCTCACTCTGCACCTACTCTCCCCTGCAGCTACTTCTCACCCTGCACCTACTCTCCCCTGCAGCTACTTCTCACCCTGCACCTACTCTCCCCTGCAGCTACTTCTCACTCTGCACCTACTCTCCCCTGTCGCAACTCCTCACTCAGCCCCAAATTTCTAAAATAGTACCTAAGAATAAAACTTTCTCTAATTTTGTCTACTTTATCAACGGATCATTTACGAGCATAGCAAAAACTCATGCAGGAAAAGCAAAAGTTATGCCACAAGGAAAAAAAGAATTAGAAACCTTTCCAAGAGAGAAATTTCTTCGCAGATAGCTGCACACCGAGTAAGAGGAGCTACCAGATTCAACAGTAATCATTGAAGCCGCTCTACTATGAGTAGTAGCTGATGACAAGCTGCCAATATTGAAATTTCGTCGGCGAACTTGGATGCCGTTGCTCCAACTACTATTAGTAGTCTCCTGATTTAGGCTCTCGATTCGTCCTGAGCAGAGTCTGCGACCAATGCAATCAAATAAGAAAATGCAACACGGCAAATAGCAAGCATTTGAATAAATAAGGTTAAATTTAGGTTTTGAAAAGGCTAAATTTCTACCAAGCCAAACCAAGCAAATTGTAATAGACAGCGTGCAGTTAATACAAATTTTTTAATCATGCTAAGAAGAGCTTTATAATTTTAATGAACTTTCTGTCCAAGTAATTAAGGTTACTAATATGGAGCTAACGCTATTTTAACGAGTATAAATATAAGTGACCGGGGGGCAGGGGGAGAAAGAGGCTTGTCGCGCAATGTACGTTCATTCGGTCAAGTTTAAATGTACATCAGGGTGAGTACATCGGCGTTGAAACCCTACCCCCTAGACAAGGGCCTGAGAAAGCCAGTTTACATGTACATTTTATCTGCGAGGTATTTTTCAGACTTAACACTATAGAAGGCAATTTGGGAAACGGTTCAAACGGTCTAATGATTAGTCTTAAGCAAGGCACTTTAACAGCTAAAGATATCTAATAAAAGTACATTCTAATAATGAGACAGACTATCAAACGCAAGGCCAGGAAAATAAATGACGCTTTCAAATCTATTAGCATCATTAGCATCCACTCAATTATACTACAGTATGTATTGATAGACGGAAGTTGCGCTGGAGGTGAATCCTCTAGGAATGAAACTCACATTATCGGGCACTGAAATTTCTGGCACTGAGTCCTGCAATTTTTATTAATCAAATAATCTTAAAAGCAAATATCCTTAAAAAATCTCGAAGCACAAGGACGATTTCTCACACGATTTTTAAATTACATTTCAAAAACAATTTCGTTGCCGATTGTAGTGACTGATTGGAAGGCACGTGGTGCAAGGCGCTCTTTGGGGTGTGGGGTTATGGGTGCATTAGGCACATTGCTATCATACAAATTATTCTATGTTGTTCAATACCACTTACGATTCACTGTTCAATAATGCACATTGCATGCAACGTGCGGAGCGACCTTATAAATAAACGCTTTAGACTGTCGGCCCTTGATTGTGTATGCTCTACCTAAAGAATTGACTTCGCGTTATTACAATTGGCGACGAGGATGGCTTTTGTCGGCCATATAGAGCCTTACGAAGAAGGCAAAGACTGGGACGCCTACCAAGAGAGACTGGACTCCTACATGCTGGCGAACGGCATAGAGGACGACAACAAGAGGAAGGCGGTGTTCCTGACACTGATTGGCGAGCGTTGCTACGCCGTGCTGAGAGATCTCAGCAGCCCCGAAAAGCCATCGGAGAGGCCTTACAGCAAGCTGACGGAGACGCTGCAGAGCTACTTCAAGCCGAAGAAGCCGGTTATTGCTGAGCGCTACAAGTTCTACAAGCGTTCACAGAAAGACGGAGAGACAGTTTCCCAGTATCTAGCGGCACTGCGGAACCTGGCAGATTCCTGTGAGTTCGGAGGCTTCCGAGAGGAGGCACTGCGAGATTGCTTCGTCTGTGGCCTTCAAGACCAAAGGACGCAGCGGCGACTCCTGATGGAATCGAAGTTGACCTTGGAGACGGCCTTGAACATAGCACTCACGGCGGAGATGGCAAAGTCAGAGACTGAGCAGTGGAAAGCGAGCTCAGAAGTCAGTGCAGTACATCATGCAGCGCCTGATTCGAAGGCGTGTTACCGGTGCGGCTCCAAAGGCCATCTAGCTGCAGCTTGCCGCTTCAAGACTGCGAAGTGCCACAACTGTGGGAAGGTGGGCCACTTGCAAAAGGTCTGTCACTCACCCAAGAAGGCGATCGGCTCGAACAAAGCCGGACGAGCTGATCGAGGCCCGACCCATGCGGTGCTCACCGAAGAGACTGAGGACGAGGAAGCAGCCACTGGATGGGTGTCACAGGTCACGGCATCCGCCAAGAAGATCAGCGTCGACCTGCTGATCAACGACAAGCCTCTCACCATGCAGCTGGACACCGGCGCCTGCGTCAGCCTAGCGCCCGAGGCTGTGTGGAAGCAGCTGGGCCGCCCGGCGCTGTCTCCGACGCGGCTGAGACTTCGAACCTGGACGGGCGAGCCGATTCAAGTGAAAGGAATCGCCGAGGTCAGCGTCAAGTACGAAGGAAAAGTCTACGAGCTGCCCCTGGTGATCACCGGTCAGGCCGGCTCGTGGCCTCTGCTGGGCCGTAACTGGCTGGAGAAAGTGCGACTCAACTGGTCGAGTCTGTTCGCTAATCAGATCAGCCCGGCTTCGGCACTGGACAGCGGGCAACTCGACAAGATGCTGTCCGAGGAGTTCGCGGAGGTCTTTGACGAAGGCCTCAGACAACTAAAGGACCAGACTGTCTCGTTGAAGCTCAAGGAGGAGGCTCAGCCGCGCTTCTGCAAAGCCCGGCCAGTGCCGTTCGCCGTGCGCGACAAGCTGGAAGTCGAGCTGCAAGACATGCTGAACAAGGGGATCATCCGACCGGTGGCCTACAGCGAGTGGGCGACCCCAGTGGTGCCGGTCCTTAAGTCGGACGGGTCCGTGCGACTGTGTGGGGACTACAAATTGACAGTCAACACGCAACTCAACATCGATCAATACCCGCTGCCGACGCCGGAGGAGCTGTACGACCTGATGGGCCGCTGTCAGCTGTTCACCAAGCTGGACCTATCCCAGTGCTACTTGCAGTTTCCGCTCGACGAAGCCAGCCGCAAGCTGACTACTATCAATACGCACAAGGGCCTGTTCGAGTACCTTCGACTGCCATTTGGCGTCAGCTCCGCTCCAGCAATCTGTCAAAGGCTGATGGAGACATTGCTGAAGGGCGTGCCTGGTGTCTGCTGCCGCATTGACGACATCCTAGTGTCAGGACCATCCCTGAATGAACATCTCACGACGCTCCGAGAGGTGCTGAACCGGCTGAAATCGGCTGGCCTACGACTCAAAAGGTCCAAATGCAAGTTTCTGCAAGACGAAGTAGAGTACGTCGGCTCACTGCTTAGCAAAGACGGCATCAAGAAGCTTCCGAAGAAGGTGGAGGCAATCGTCAACAGCCCTAAGCCAACTTCCGTGTCGGAACTCCGATCCTTCCTAGGACTGGCAAACTACTATGCCAGGCATGTCAAGAACTTCTCCACTATCGCCGCGCCGCTTTACCGCCTGCTAAGGAAGGACACCGAGTGGCGATGGGCAGAGACGGAGATTCAAGCGTGGGAGCAGCTGAAACGAGAGCTGAGCTCAAATAGCGTACTGACGCACTTCAACGAAAAGCTGCCGGTAATCGTCGCGGCAGACGCCTCATCCGTAGGCATCGGCGCTGTGCTATCCCATGAAATGGAGAACGGATCCGAGAGGCCAGTGATCTTCGCGTCGAGAACTCTATCGGCAGCGGAGCGGAATTACTCGCAAATCGAGAAGGAGGCCCTGGCAATAGTTTTCGCGATCAAGCGGTTTCATCAATATCTGTTCGGCCGGAGTTTTACGATCATCACGGACCACCAACCGCTAACTACTATCTTCGGGCCAAAAGTCGGGATCTCTCCGACCGCGGCGGGCCGCCTTCAGCGATGGGCGCTCCTGCTGTCGGGCTACAGCTACAGCATCCGTTTCCGCAGAACGACTCAGCACGGCAATGCAGACGGCCTGTCGCGGCTTCCGCTTGCAGTCAAGGACGACAACCCGGACGAAGACGACCGAGTCTGCCTGCTTACGGGCGAGTTTCCGCTAACCGCTGCGGACGTGGCTGCGACGACCAAGGCGGACAAGGAGCTGAGAGAGGTCCTTCGACTCGTGATGACCGGCTGGCCGCAGTCGGTATCATCTGACCTCGAGCCCTACTTTCGACGGCGACTGGAGCTGACTGCGGAAGACGGCTGCGTGCTGTGGGGGACCCGCGTCCTAATCCCCAAAGCACTACGTCCAGGAGTTCTACGCGAACTGCACACAGAACATTTCGGCATGGCTAGAATGAAAAGTGTGGCCAGGACTTTCGTCTGGTGGCCCGGAATGGACGCCGACATTGAGAGTGCTGCAAGCAGCTGCCCGTCATGCCAGAGCGTGAAACTGCAACCTAGGCTGGTTCCACTGCACCCCGTGGGTCTGGCCAGGACCAGCCCTGCGACCGCATTCACGTTGATTTCGCCGGTCCGGTCCGAGGTCGGCACTACCTGCTCGTGGTGGACGCGCACTCAAAGTGGCCGCACGTGGAGGCAGTGTCTTCGCTGGGTTCTGGCGAGCTCGTCCGCAGACTGAGGATAGTGTTCACTCAATGGGGCCTGCCCAAGGAGCTTGTATCGGACAACGGCCCGGCATTCATCAGTCAGGAGTTCAGCGACTTCTGCAAGGCCAACGGGATTCGACACACCAGGAGCAGCCCGTATCATCCCAGAACGAACGGGCTAGTAGAACGGCTGGTGAAGTCATTCAAGACGGCAATGGAGGCATCACGAAGCAGTCAGCCGGACATCGACATCCGGCTGTGCAACTGGTTGCTAGGATACCGGGCCAGTCCGCATCCAACGACCGGGCGAACTCCGGCAGAGCTTTTCCTGAAACGGCAGCTGCGGACACGCATGGACCTTCTGCGACCGTCGACCCGCGACAGAGTCATGAGGGCACAGGCAGCACAGAAGCTGCAACACGACCGCAGAGCCCGAGACCTGCCAGAAGAACCGCTTTCCGACGTCTGGGCCAGAGACTATCGGCACAACGACGCCACCTGGCAGCCGGCCAAGGTGCTCGAGCAGACCGGCCCGCTCAGCTTCAAGGTCTAGACGAACGACGGCCTGACCTGGCGCAGACATGCAGATCAGCTACGGCCCCGCCGAGCGGGCGGACACAGCGAGGAGCTCGACAGTCCGCCAGCAGAGCCGACCGGAGACGCGGGCGACCCGCCGGTGATCGCTGGTGATCCGCCCGAGACAGGGCCGCCGGCTGAAGCGGTTTCGGCAGCGGCCAGAGCGACTTCGGCGACCTCCAGAGAAGTTGACATACTCGACGCTTGGAGGCAACTAGTGATATCTTACTTTTTTTTGAGAGGGAAAAGTGTAGTGACTGATTGGAAGGCACGTGGTGCAAGGCGCTCTTTGGGGTGTGGGGTTATGGGTGCATTAGGCACATTGCTATCATACAAATTATTCTATGTTGTTCAATACCACTTACGATTCACTGTTCAATAATGCACATTGCATGCAACGTGCGGAGCGACCTTATAAATAAACGCTTTAGACTGTCGGCCCTTGATTGTGTATGCTCTACCTAAAGAATTGACTTCGCGTTATTACACCGATTAAAAGAGGCCAGCAAGACGCTCACCTTCACACTAGTTGATGGCGTCATGCCAAGCGAAAATTCTATCGGCTTCGGTGGCTGCTGCTGCTGCTGCGGCGGCGGCTCCACCGTTGGCGGCGGCGGAGGCGGTGGTGAAGACGGAGTCGGCGCTGGCTCTGCGGAATTCTCCTGAGGCGACGGGCTCCGAGGCTTTGATTCTTCCTTATCTGCCTGCGCTGCAGCCGCCGCTGCTTCTGCAGCCGCCGCAGCCTCAGCACGCTGTCGACGTCGTTCAGCCGCTCGACTTAAAGCCGGATTAACAGCTTCGGCACTCTTGACTTCGTCTTGGCTGGCCTCGGCAGCACCGGACGATGAATCGGCATCAGCGACCGACGTAGACGTAGACGGAGGCGCCGGCTGCTGCTCTTCTAACGGCGGAGTCAACTGCTTGACTACTTGACTCGGCAAAGTGGCAGTAGCTGAAGCAGCTGGAGCTGCGGTCCGATGATGACGCGGCGACACTGGAGGACGATTAGCAGCTGCGGAGTTGTCGTCAGTAGCAATGGCGGCGGCGGTAGCGGCGACCGCGGCGGCGGTGGCGGCAGCTTCTGCCGTCGGCTTCGGAAGCGATTCCGGGTGCTTCTCAATTTCTGAGCTCTTGCTAGTCAGGTCGTGACGCTCTGATTGCGTAACTCGGGTGACGGAGCTCCTGGATAAATGCGCACCAATTAAAAAAAAATTATTTTATATTGACTCTTTGAATCGTATTGCTGGTTTAGTCTAACTGCTTTTTTATTTTTTATCCCTAATCCTATTTTTTCTTAATTTATCTTAGCTTCATGCCTAATACAGCCTTTGCACTCTGCCTTTCCACCATTTAATCAGCCTCCCCGCTCTCCTTCTTCATCATTGAATCAGCCTCCCCGCTCTCCTTCTTCATCATTGAATAAGCCTCCCCGCTCTCCTTCTTCATCATTGAATCAGCCTCCCCGCTCTCCTTCTTCATCATTGAATCAGCCTCCCCGCTCTCCTTCTTCATCATTGAATCAGCCTCCCCGCTCTCCTTCTTCATCCTTGAATCAGCCTCCCCGCTCTCCTTCTTCATCATTGAATCAGCCTCCCCGCTCTCCTTCTTCATCATTGAATCAGCCTCCCCGCTCTCCTTCTTCATCATTGAATCAGCCTCCCCGCTCTCCTTCTTCATCATTGAATCAGCCTCCCCGCTCTCCTTCTTCATCATTGAATCAGCCTCCCCGCTCTCCTTCTTCATCCTTGAATCAGCCTCCCCGCTCTCCTTCTTCATCATTGAATCAGCCTCCCCGCTCTCCTTCTTCATCCTTGAATCAGCCTCTTTGCTCTCTTTCACCCTCGTTGAAGATCTCTTTGTATGTTTAACATTCGATTACAGCAAATACTACTTATAAAATGCTAGTAGTCTGATAAGAGCAATTTTTCTGAAAAGTAACTGAATAAGCATCAGGTTTTAAA
>CATNEM010000198.1:1515000-1520000 GCA_950096795.1 Macrostomum cliftonense
AAAAAGTACAAAGTGGAGAGTGAAGTTAAAATTACGAATAAATTATAATATAAATTGGACCAGCCAACCCTCATCGTGTGAGTCCTACGATTGTGTGTCTGCTGGTAAGCTGGGCCGTATACTAACAACTGTGCTAGGGTCCACCTAAACCCTCATTGAACTTATCAGACTGTGTGTCTGTTGGTAAGCTGGGCTGTATGCTAACAGCTGTGCTGGGGTCCACCTAAACCCTCATTGAACTTATCAGACTGTGTGTCTGTTGGTAAGCTGGGCTGTATGCTAACAGCTGTGCTGGGGTCCACCTAAACCCTCATTGAACTTATCACAGTGTGTGTCTGTTGGTAAGCTGGGCCGTATACTAACAACTGTCCTGGGGTCCACCTAAACCCTCATTGAACTTATCGCAGTGTGTGTCTGTTGGTAAGCTGGGCTGTATGCTAACAGCTGTGCTGGGGTCCACCTAAACCCTCATTGAACTTATCACAGTGTGTGTCTGTTAGTAAGCTGGGCTGTATGCTAACAGCTGTGCTGGGGTCCACCTAAACCCTCATTGAACTTATCACAGTGTGTGTCTGTTGGTAAGCTGGGCTGTATGCTAACAACTGTCCTGGGGTCCACCTAAACCCTCATTGAACTTATCACAGTGTGTGTCTGTTGGTAAGCTGGGCTGTATGCTAACAACTGTCCTGGGGTCCACCTAAACCCTCATTGAACTTATCACAGTGTGTGTCTGTTGGTAAGCTGGGCTGTATACTAACAACTGTCCTGGGGTCCACCTAAACCCTCTTCGAACTTATCACAGTGTGTGTCTGTTGGTAAGCTGGGCTGTATGCTAACAACCTTACAGAAGATTTTCCAGCACTTAGATAGAATCGGTGGCTGATGGATTCATGTACTAAATATTTTCTGAAGCGCTGAGTCAGCGCAAATTGATTCTTCTTCGAAGCTGAAGGCCAAGGATTGCCGCCTCTATTAGTCGAAAAGTCGTCTGCCATTCGCTCTGATACGATTTGTGCAGCAAAATTATTTTAAATAGTAGTCGCAAAGAAAAATTAGCTAATGTACTATAATTTATGGGCTTGTGCAATGCCATCAACGTTTTGGACAGGGATGCTGTATTGATATCCAGATTTCGACGGGAAACCTACTTTGAGCTACATAGCTCGTAACAGTAGTTTTCTTAGCTTGACCCATTTAGCAAAAATAGCAATCATTTAGACAGAAGCAGCATGGAAAAGATCGAACAACTGTCCTGGGGTCCACCTAAACCCTCTTCGAACTTATCGCAGTGTGTGTCTGTTGGTAAGCTGGGCCGTATACTAACAACTGTCCTGGGGTCCACCTAAACCCTCATTGAACTTATCACAGTGTGTGTCTGTTGGTAAGCTGGGCCGTATACTAACAACTGTCCTGGGGTCCACCTAAACCCTCATTGAACTTATCACAGTGTGTGTCTGTTGGTAAGCTGGGCCGTATACTAACAACTGTCCTGGGGTCCACCTAAACCCTCATTGAACTTATCATACTGTGTGTCTGTTGGTAAGCTGAGCCGTATACTAACAACTGTCTTGGGGTCCACCTAAACCCTAATCGAACTTATCATAGTGTGTGTCTGCTGACAAGCTCGTTGTTGTACTAACACCCTTACAGAAGTAGATAGATTCATGCATCACCGAGCCATCTTCGCTCGAGCGCTGATTCGGCGCAAATTGATACTTCTTTGAAGCTGAAGGCGAGGATGGTCTCCACCATTAGTCGAAGAGTCGTCTGCCATAAGCACCAAGACGACGCGTGTAGAAAAAAATCATTTAAAAAAGTTGGCAGCAATGCATTCATGAATCATGATTTATGGGCTCATAAAATATCATCAATAGTTCTGACATTAATACCGCATTGGTATAAAAATTTCGACTAGAAAACTACTTTGTTTAAAAGAATAATAGTTTGTTAAGCTTGACCTATTTAGCAATAATGCAATCATTTAGACAGAAGCAGCATGGAATAGAATCGAACAACTGTGCTGGGGTCCACCTAAACCCTCATTGAACTTATCATAGTGTGTCTGTCTCTGCTGACAAGCTGAGCCGTTTACTAACAGCTATGCTGGGGTCCACCTAAACCCCCATTGAACTCATCATAGTGTGTCTGTCTGCTTAAATGCTGGGCCGTATGCTAACAACTGTGCTGGGGTCCACCTAAACCCTCTTCGAACTTATCGCAGTGTGTGTCTGTTGGTAAGTTGGGCTGTATGCTAACAACTGTCCTGGGGTCCACCTAAACCCTCATTGAACTTATCACAGTGTGTGTCTGTTGGTAAGTTGGGCCGTATACTAACAACTGTCCTGGGGTCCACCTAAACCCTCATTGAACTTATCATACTGTGTGTCTGTTGGTAAGCTGAGCCGTATACTAACAACTGTCTTGGGGTCCACCTAAACCCTAATCGAACTTATCATAGTGTGTGTCTGCTGACAAGCTCGTTGTTGTACTAACACCCTTACAGAAGTAGATAGATTCATGCATCACCGAGCCATCTTCGCTCGAGCGCTGATTCGGCGCAAATTGATTCTTCATTGAAGCTGAAGGCGAAGGATGGTCGCCCCCATTAGTCGAAGAGTCGTCCGCCATAAGCAACATGACGACCCGTGTAGAAAAAATCATTTAAAAAATTGGTTGCGAAAAAAATGAAATTAGTATCATGATTTAAATAGTCTTATCATCACAGTTCACAGTTTCATATATCACACAGAACTTGTGTCTGTCTGTTACTAGGCTGGGTGTGGTACTATCAGCTTTACAGTAGTTTTTCCAGCATTTTCGAAACAGATTTATTTGCATAATAAATTTGCTTGATACAATAGAATCATATTTTTCGCGATTTTTCATTAATCTGTTATGGGCTTCGACGTCACAATGCCAATGGCAGACGGCTCATATAGTGACGTGTCCTTCGATTCATCCACTGAGTTTTGCTTCCAAAAAGAATCATTTTGCGCCGAATCACAAATAAGTACAAATAAGTAGTACTCGAATCTATCAGCCACCGGGTCCATCCAAATGCTGGCAACACTTTTGCAAGGTTGTTAGTACAACACCCTAGCCTACCAACAGACACACACTATGATAAGTTTGATGAGGGTTTAGGTGGACCCCAGACAGCTGTTAGTATACGGCCTAGCTTGTCAGCAGACAGACACACTATGATAAGTTCAATGAGGGTTTAGGTGGACCCTAGCACAGTTAATAGTATACGGCTCAGCTTTCCAACAGACACACACTATGATAAGTTCGAAGAGGGTTTATGTGGACCCCAGGACAGTTGTTAACATACAGCCCAACTTACCAACAGACACACACTGCGATAAGTTCAATGAGGGTTTAGGTGGACCCCAGCACAGTTGTTAGCATACGGCCCAGCATTTAAGCAGACAGACACACTATGATGAGTTCAATGGGGGTTTAGGTGGACCCCAGCATAGCTGTTAGTAAACGGCTCAGCTTGTCAGCAGAGACAGACACACTATGATAAGTTCAATGAGGGTTTAGGTGGACCCCAGCACAGTTGTTCGATTCTATTCCATGCTGCTTCTGTCTAAATGATTGCATTATTGCTAAATAGGTCAAGCTTAACAAACTATTATTCTTTTAAACAAAGTAGTTTTCTAGTCGAAATTTTTATACCAATGCGGTATTAATGTCAGAACTATTGATGATATTTTATGAGCCCATAAATCATGATTCATGAATGCATTGCTGCCAACTTTTTTAAATGATTTTTTTCTACACGCGTCGTCTTGGTGCTTATGGCAGACGACTCTTCGACTAATGGTGGAGACCATCCTCGCCTTCAGCTTCAAAGAAGTATCAATTTGCGCCGAATCAGCGCTCGAGCGAAGATGGCTCGGTGATGCATGAATCTATCTACTTCTGTAAGGGTGTTAGTACAACAACGAGCTTGTCAGCAGACACACACTATGATAAGTTCGATTAGGGTTTAGGTGGACCCCAAGACAGTTGTTAGTATACGGCTCAGCTTACCAACAGACACACAGTATGATAAGTTCAATGAGGGTTTAGGTGGACCCCAGGACAGTTGTTAGTATACGGCCCAGCTTACCAACAGACACACACTGTGATAAGTTCAATGAGGGTTTAGGTGGACCCCAGGACAGTTGTTAGCATACAGCCCAACTTACCAACAGACACACACTGCGATAAGTTCAATGAGTGTTTAGGTGGACCCCAGACAGCTGTTAGTATACGGCCTAGCTTGTCAGCAGACAGACACACTATGATAAGTTCAATGAGGGTTTAGGTGGACCCCAGCACAGTTAATAGTATACGGCTCAGCTTTCCAACAGACACACACTATGATAAGTTCGAAGAGGGTTTAGGTGGACCCCAGGACAGTTGTTAGCATACAGCCCAGCTTACCAACAGACACACACTGCGATAAGTTCAATGAGGGTTTAGGTGGACCCCAGGACAGTTGTTAGCATACAGCCCAACTTACCAACAGACACACACTGCGATAAGTTCGAAGAGGGTTTAGGTGGACCCCAGGACAGTTGTTAGTATACGGCCCAGCTTACCAACAGACACACACTGCGATAAGTTCGAAGAGGGTTTAGGTGGACCCCAGGACAGTTGTTAGTATACAGCCCAGCTTACCAACAGACACACACTCTGATAAGTTCAATGAGGGTTTAGGTGGACCCCAGGACAGTTGTTAGCATACAGCCCAGCTTACCAACAGACACACACTGCGATAAGTTCAATGAGGGTTTAGGTGGACCCCAGGACAGTTGTTAGCATACAGCCCAGCTTACCAACAGACACACACTGTGATAAGTTCAATGAGGGTTTAGGTGGACCCCAGCACAGTTGTTAGCATACAGCCCAGTTTACCAACAGACACACACTGTGATAAGTTCAATGAGGGTTTAGGTGGACCCCAGACAGCTGTTAGTATACGGCCTAGCTTGTCAGCAGACACACAC
>CATNEM010000198.1:1525000-1602500 GCA_950096795.1 Macrostomum cliftonense
AGGAGACTAGGAGAAAGGGTGAGATAGTAGATTAGGAGAAAGGGTGAGATAGGAGACAATGAGAAAGGGTGAGATAGTAGATTAGGAGAAAGGGTGAGATAGGAGACTAGGAGAAAGGGTGAGATAGTAGATTAGGAGAAAGGGTGAGATAGGAGACTAGGAGAAAGGGTGAGATAGTAGATTAGGAGAAAGGGTGAGATAGGAGACTAGGAGAAAGGGTGAGATAGTAGATTAGGAGAAAGGGTGAGATAGGAGACTAGGAGAAAGGGTGAGATAGTAGATTAGGAGAAAGGGTGAGATAGGAGACTAGGAGAAAGGGTGAGATAGGAGACTAGGAGAAAGGGTGAGATAGGAGACAGACTCTCGCCGCGCTCACCGCATGCGTCACGGCTGACATGTCCGCGCCATGGGCGGCCAACACTTTGCAAGCGGCCTCCTGGCCCCAGTGGGCGGCCGCGTGCAACGGCGTCCAACCGTCGCAGTCGCGATCGTTGATGTCAACGCCGGGGCACTGAAGCAGGGTGCTCAGCACGATGGCGTAGCCCTTGGCGGCGGCCACGTGCAGCGGCGTGGCGTGGGACCTGGGATCGCGTACGCAGCGATAGCGGCCCTCTTTGAGCCAGGCCCGGGCGTCTTTCTGCATGGCGAGAGCCTCGGCGTTGCGCGCTCGATTCTCATCAATTAGAGCCATGCTCTCCTTGAGCAATTGTTTCATCTCCCAGGATTCAGCCACGTCGATTGGCAAATCGCCGTCGTTATTGGCGATGCCAACCTGAACGCAGATTTGTAAGAGTACAAATTTTAGCTAAGAACTTTGCCGCGCACTTTTTGGCGTAATTTAACCGCGATGTACTTTAGGCTTTTTTGATTAAAGTGCATAGCTGCTAAAGTACATAAAGTACATTTAGAATTCGATAATTACATAAGAGAAACTACTTTAAGCTCTTCGCTGGTTAGTTACTCTAAATACTTTAGGTTATGGATAGAATAGTCAAGGATTATGTACTGGGTACTGAATGGCTCTTTGTACGTTAAGTTGATCTGCATATATTTTACTTTATTTACTTAAAGTACATAGGCTAAAATAAAGTGCACAAGCTAAAGCATACAATCCTTGGGGCTTAATTAAATCTGAAAATCGAGGTCAAAAATCATAATTATTGACAGTACACTTTAAATGAGCGCACTTACGTCCACAAAAATCATATTTCACTTTAGAAGTTAGACAAGGTCTCACCTTTGCACCCTGTTTAAGCAGGTATTTTGCAACTTCAGTGTGGCCACCAAGAGCAGTAGCATGGAGTGGAGTCCAGCCTTCACTATCTCTGGCATGAATGTCGGCTCCATGCTCAATTAGGAATTTAATAAGGTCTAGTTTGTTGTCAATGCATGCCTAAAATGTGTGATGGATCAAATAATAAGATTTTCAATTTGGCATACATATTGTACATTATTTTTAACATTAGATATTCTGAATAAATAGTTAATTGTGAGTCCTAAATGGGTCATTAATTAAATATAGCAACTTTGGTAATAGCTTACAGAATTTTCTCATTTAATATGCTTTAACTAGATAAAATATTTGCATGATATAAGTAGAAAAAATGTACACAAGAAGTACAAAATTTTTCAAAAAAAACTTATATTTGACTTGGTCTAAGACAAAAACTATAATATACCATATAAATTCTAGCATTCAAAGCTAAAAGCTATTTTTACTCATATCTAATCATATGTACTCATAGAGTTACTATTCTTGAAAGATGCATAACATAAAAATATAAAAATTTCTATTTATACATTTTAGCAAAATCTATATAATATCATTTATATAATATAGTATATAAAATTTATTTTAAAATTTTGTACATTAGAAAAATATCATTTACAAAGGGTTGAAATCTATACCCTAGAGAAAATATTTGTTACATCTGTTTAGTTCATAATTAATAGATTTGCCTGTTTTATCTGATCTATAAGTATAAGCTATAAAAAATTTTGTTTTCTAGATATAAAAGCAAATTATCCATTTAAATGAGAATAGATAAAATGACAGAAAAATTACCTAATTTAATATTCATTTTATGTTACATAAACTAGATTAGAATTAAAATGGCTGATTCTTGCACTTGAAAAAGTCCAAAAGAGTCATAAATAAATATTTTATATAAGAAACATATTTTTTGTTTTGTTTTGTTACAATATACACTAAATTACTTACCTGATGCAAAGCTGTAAGACCATCAATATTACTTGTATTAATGTCAACTTTTTCTTTAAGAAATCTTGCTATCTCATCATAATCGGTGGCATTGCATGCTGCTAGAAAGGCAACTTCAGGTTTAAATTTAACCTTTTCTGGAGTTTTTACACTCGCAGGTGCTCGGTTAGCTTCTGAAGTCTCCCATGCAGTAAGCTGTTCCTTTCTTTTATGTAAGTTATTTACAGGTGTCGTTGTACCATTTCCACTGGTGCCCATCACGCCGGAATATTTTTAGACTATACAATTCGACTTTGGTTGTCAGTTAATTGATAAAGAAATAAGTTAGAAAAAATTATCAATGTGGCATACAACAGCATATCAAAAGATTTTAGCTTCTTTTATTTTTTAGGGCTAGCACAGCTACATTTTATTATTCAGTTCCGTAGCGATTAAATGTTTATCCTTCGTCAACTAGGCACTACAGGTTTCTTGGCTAAATTCTAAGAAACTGCTTTCAGAGTTTAAATTTGTGCAATTTTAGATTTCCACGGCAAGGAAAACAAAATGTATGGCAGCAAGGAACTTCAGTTTTAGCAATAATAGTTAATGGCTTTACTTGTTGATAGATTTGCTAGCAAAATGTTTTAATTAAAAACATGCTGGCCTCGAAGCGCTGTCGAAAGGTTAGGTTAATAAGAAAATATAAAGTAAGGTAAATTCCCTTTGTTTGCCGCTCTTGGCGGTGCCCACTCGAGGTTCGGATAATTTCGGCAATCAAGAGTATCAACAAGGGGATTCACTAATTCGGCACGCAAAAATTTTGACCCTTGAGTTAGAAGTACGTGTACTGTATACTGCATACATAGATAGACTGTAGAGACTAAAGTCATTCCTAAATATAGCTTCTGAAGCACTGTGAATTGCGTCTCGATTCTGTGAATGAGTCTTAATTCTGTCGAGTTGCTAAAATGACCATAAAGAACAAAAACAGCAACAAAGAAAAAGAAGTTAAAAAAATAATACAAGCATTTAATACATGTACATGTAACATGTATTGTCACTGAAAAGCGTGATTTTTTAACTCAAATATAGCGCTAGGTTTTCACTGTAAAAAAAACAAAAAATACTGAATTACCCCCATAATAATAATAATAATCTGTAGGAGGGCTGTAAGCACCTGCTGAGGCTTGAAGCGAAGTTGTCCCACAACCAGTGACGGGGCATTACTGTCCAATGCGCTGACTCCTGAAGCGAATTCAGTCTCACAAAATGTGCATAATACGGTACGCAGGCGTAGACACACACATGGCGCTCAACGGAATGCCAGTCATGCACTCACGTAAGGTGTACTAAGCGGTTATCCAGGAATGTACACTCTCTATATGCCTTGGGAGGGGGTTATCCAAGCGGGCGTAAATTGCGCAACTGGCCCATAGTACATGTACTTATCCCATCAAATTCGTGCTCAAGGCCCCAAATAATTGTGACCCCGCATAAGAACCTGACCAGTAGCACACAAGGCAGATGCGTTTAACCACCAAGCCACCCACCCTCTGAACACACATCTTGCCTAATTGCTTTCATTAAAAAGCTACTTAATTTGTTTCATTTCACAAGTTAGTTTTGTTTCGAATCACATTTTATCAGTCATATACAGTATATTATAACCAAATACGAGTTAAATAAGATACGAGTTATAAATAAAAATGAAATAATCTGATTCGAGCCAAAATGTACGTGTAGATAACAAATTATCAATTAACTAGTGTAATTTAATTTTTCTGTTCAATTATAATGTTATGCAGCCAATAATTCGTCGTGTATTTATTTGCACCGTGCATGTACTTCTGTAAGATGCCTAAGATACAAAAATGACCCATTTTACTCTTTTTCTATATGTGCTGCAATAAATATAATTTGTAAAATGTTTTCCATTTAATTTGAATTGCTTGTCACATGCTACATGTACTTTCGGTTGCAGCAACTGTCTGCCTTGTGGTCCACGTGCAGAAGACGTGCTGTGTCTTTAGTATTTTCTGTCGAGGCGCTGACCGTCAGGTGACGAAACTTCCGCGCCTGTCAGCAGTTCGTCTACCTCGGCGGTCTGGTCCCTGACGTTCGCGAAGACATGCGACGTTGCCGGGGACTTGACTCGGCTGCCGTGAAAAGGTCAGTCATGCAGTCGAAGGCCCTGCCTGACTGACAGAGAGGGCCGGTGATCGAGAGACCGTCGTGTCGAGACCTGAAAGCTGACCGACTCGCTCGAGCAATACGAGCAATAAGTCGATGCGGCGCACGCTAGCCTGCTGCTGCACGCCGCCTTCACGATAGACTTCGAGCGGATGTCCACCGTGGCATTCTACATATCGCCGCGCTAGACTGACCCGTCAAAGCGACCCGCTGCGCCGTCGGCGACTCCAGCTGGCAGGCTACGTCATCCGCTCCGGGCGCCCTATTAGCGGGGAGGACAAGCGCGCACTCGACGCCACGTCGCGATTGCCTGCAGGCGGATGCCGCTGCACCCGATTCCGCCGTCGGTACGGCGTTCTTTTTGCACCCTGTGATGCTGCATTTTTTTTCACCAGACGGCGTTGTATTGTTTTGCTGTTGCTTATTGTTCTTGACCCTTTTCGAAATTTTTTTATCCAGGATTTGTTTCTGCTTGTGCGAGATTTTTTGCTCCTTCATAGCTACTTGCAGCATTATATTTGTCATTCTACAGTTATTCTTTTTTAACGAACAAAATGTTTTATAATGCGAGCTAAATGTACTATTAACATGTTTGACAGATGCTGAAAAGTTTTCCATGGATTGTGCGCCAGTGATTTGAAAATAACTTACTGAAATGCGATCATTTCATAAGGCTTTTTCAAGTCTGTCTTTGTCAAGAAATTTGCAACGTTTTAATAGTATAGAAACACGTTTGGTTCATTAGATATTAATGATACGATTACCTAGAGTCAACCTTTTGTTAATTGCTTAAGTACTTCGTAGTTGGAATTTTATGAGTTGAATTTGCACTTGCTAGAGTGAGATCAACTGTGTCGACTGTAAAAAAATAAGGAAAAACCGGTGTCATCACGTATTTTGTAGAAAGGTTTTACTGGAATACTGGAAACCATGTGTATTTATATCGCGTGCACTTACGAGGCGTTTTCCTGCCAAGAAAACCAACGAAGGCAAAAAATGAAAGTTACGGCTTGAAATGAAAATGGTAAATTGTGGAGAAGTTACGATAATAAAATCAAATTTCTGGGCACAAGACAGACTCCCTAGCCACTGGGAGAGAACTTCTCCAGACGAAAGTGCAAAGACTATATCAGATATTAGTTTAGAGTATAATTATTTTCATTTTTTATATACGAGCGTAAAAATCGCAGCTGAAAAATTTAATTACATTTATCATACATTGCATTTCAAGACATCGTAGTTAAAAATATTGACCTTCTAGAATCACTCAATCACCAAAACTATAGAGTGAGAATTCTTGAAGCTTTATATTTAGCTCGTACATTGGATTTAGCTGATTATTTTCCAATCATGGTTGCTTGGTTTTTCAAAGTTCGTACGTGCCAATACAGTGTCAAATTATATAGATAGGATACCTCAGCCGAACCCCATTATTACCGTAAAGGAAATGCGTCGAGTTAGGGAATGACCTATTATTACCGCCTCTATTGGCTATCTTTGGATATGTTCTGCATAGTGTAATTATTGCTTTATCAATACAAACGTTGTCATTCATAAATGAGTTCGTAACATTTTGGTCCAGTGTCTTTAGAACCCCAGTAGCCGCATATCGATGGCATGCAATGTGTCTCCAAATACACATTAAGTAGAAGGACGGGGCACTTCGTTTCTTGGAAGGTATTTGAAGTCCACTTTTCGCGAGACAATACACTACGGAGATGAGATATTTGCAGATTTTCGACATAAAATTAAAGATTACGCCCGATTGGAAGCAGCATCTTTTGATGTGTGTTTCCTGCCTTCTTACTATATCGAACTATGTACGTCTAAGTATAAGTATCTAAGTATGCTTTTTTCGCAAAAATTTGACTTTAAAAATTTTCCAAGAAACGAAGTGTCCCGTCCTTCTGCTTAAGGTGTCCTTGAGTTTCTCTTGGACTAATAAAATAGGATTTTCTATTTTTTATCTGTAGCAAAAGTAACAAAATGCAAAGGTCGCGAATTTAATTTTAATTTTTAAGTCTCTTTGAGGCTTCCAAAGCCCACGAGGTGCAGCTTCAGTGATGAATTATCGATGCGTAATAAGTTGGCTTATCTTTATCCCAGTAGTTAGCCATTTCTTGCGCCTACGCAGTCGAAAAAAGCACAAATTAGATTAACCATGGCTAACAAGAAGCCGGTAAATAGATAGACAGCTTGAAGCAAAAATCTACTATTTTTTCTCTTTGCCAGAAAAGACCTCAGCTGCGTAATTTGCCGGCACAATTTCCTTCGAGCCAGCCTAATACCTTTTTTCCACTAAAGCCCCATCTGTGGAACGATCACAATCGACCAAAACGATTGTCACTTCTATCTTAGCGCTACTTTCATCGTTAGTTACGCATCACGTATTAAGTAAAGATGTCAGCCCCTGGATTAGTTTCTTAATGTCGACAGCAGCGCAAGGAGGAGTGAGTGAAGAAATTTTTGGGTCTGGACTTATAACCATGGAGGCGTGTTTATACGGCGACTCTCCAATTTCTTGGTCGTTTTATTGTCGAAGTTTTTTTTGCCACTCAGTCAGCACCAAGAGATTAGACTGAGTGAAATTAAGATGTGGAGAGAGAGGGGCTATAAAATTTATGGTTGCTACCCTTTACGACCCTGCGTTAATTAGCAATATATTCTTCTAGCAGACATGGAATTCTATATCTTTAATAGCATCTGGAAAGAAACGCTTTAGCAGCTTATCCAGCATGGTCACTGATATAGCCTCCTGCAAGGGTTCTTCAGTGAGCGGCTCTTTCCCCCTGCAACCCTTCAGTGAGCGACTCTACAACCATCCGACTCTACCCCCCCATCCGACTCTTCAGTGAGCGACTCTACTAACCTGCGAATCTTCAGTGAGCGACTCTACCCCCCATCCGACTCTTCAGTGAGCGACTCTACCCCCCATCCGACTCTTCAGTGAGCGACTCTTCCCCCATCCGACTCTTCAGTGAGCGACTCTTCCCCCATCCGACTCCTCAGTGGGCGAATCTTCCCCCATCCGACTCTTCAGTGAGCGACTCTTCCCCCATCCGACTCCTCAGTGGGCGAATCTTCCCCCATCTGACTCTTCAGTGAGCGACTCTTCCCCCATTCGACTCTTCAGTGAGCGACTCTTCCCCCATCCGACTCTTCAGTGAGCGACTCTACCCCTATCCGACTCTTCAGTGGGCGACTCTTCCCCCATCCGACTCTTTAGTGAGCGACTCTTCCCCCATCCGACTCTTCAGTGGGCGAATCTTCCCCCATCTGACTCTTCAGTGAGCGACTCTTCCCCCATTCGACTCTTCAGTGAGCGACTCTTCCCCCATCCGATTCCTCAGTGAGCAACTCTTCAGTGAGCGACTCTACCCCTATCCGACTCCTCAATGAGCAACTCTACCCCTATCCGACTCTTCAGTGAGCGACTCTACCCCTATCCGACTCTTCAGTGAGCGACTCTACCCCTATGCGACTCTTCAGTGGGCGACTCTTCCCCCATCTGACTCCTCAGTGGGCGACTCTTAAAGAATTAAGCTATCCCTTGATTTTGAAATTAAATGTTTCCTTTCCAAACCCAATTTCTCGTAGCTAGAATTCCATGGCCATGCAGGGCTAAACTGTTGAAGGCGAATTAAACGCAGACTCGAAGAGTGCGTCATCTACAGCGAGCGTATTAACTAATACCATCGTATCATAAATTAATTTTAAAGCTTAGAATGCTGCCACAGCTGGCAGGGTGGCCCTAAAGCTGTAGTCAACAATTGAAATTACTGTGCCCAGAGTGGTATGCCTGCTTCTAGTTGCACTTGCTGTGCCTTTGAGGAGGTTGTCGAACTTGCTTTTAAAAATGGTTATAGCTAGCAAAATTAGACTACCTGTCTGCCATGAGTCGTTTCAAGTGGACTGAGCTCAGCCGCCACGTCTAATGAGTCAAAGGCTGTACAATTTTTGCGACAATAGAAAACTCTATAGCGAAGCGATTTCTTATCTTTCTTACTTGTCATTTTCTTTTAGTGAGTAACAACTGCAATTGCCTTTATTCGTGGGATTATTGTGAACAATCCAAGTAAATTTAATGGTTCAAAGGCATAAGGCTTTCACTAAATATATTATCTTATCTGAGTTGCCGCTTCCATGTCTGTCTTGCAATCTCGGTGTCTGTCTTGCAATCTCCGTGCCTGTCTTGCAATCTCGGTGTCTGTCTTGCAATCTCCGTGCCTGTCTTGCAATCTCTGTGTGTCTTGCAATCTCCGTGCTGTCTTGCAATCTCTGTGCCTGTCTTGCGATCTCTGTGTCTGTCTTGCAATCTCTGGGTCTGTCTTGCAATCTCTGGGTCTGTCTTGCAATCTCTGTGTCTGTCTTGCAATATCTGTGTCTGTCTTGCGATCTCTGTGTCTGTGTCTGCCTTGCAATCTCTGTGCCTGTCTTGCGATCTCTGTGTCTGTCTTGCAATCTCTGGGTCTGTCTTGCAATCTCTGGGTCTGTCTTGCAATCTCTGTGTCTGTCTTGCAATATCTGTGTCTGTCTTGCAATCTCCGTGCCTGTCTTGCAATCTCTGTGTGTCTTGCAATCTCCGTGCCTGTCTTGCAATCTCGGTGTCTGTCTTGCGATCTCTGTGTCTGTGTCTGCCTTGCAATCTCTGTGCCTGTCTTGCGATCTCTGTGTCTGTCTTGCAATCTCTGGGTCTGTCTTGCAATCTCTGGGTCTGTCTTGCAATCTCTGTGTCTGTCTTGCAATATCTGTGTCTGTCTTGCAATCTCCGTTTCTATCTTGCAATCTCAGAGCTTGTCTTGCAATCTCCGTGTCTGTATTGCAATCTCCGTGTCTGTATTGCAATCTCCGTGTCTGTCTTGCAATCTCCGTTTCTATCTTGCAATCTCAGAGCTTGTCTTGCAATCTCTGTGTCTGTCTTGCAATCTCAGTGTCTGTCTTGCAATCTCCGTTTCTATCTTGCAATCTCAGAGCTTGTCTTGCAATCTCTGTGTCTGTATTGCAATCTCTGTGTCAGCTTTGCCATCTATGTGTCTGTTGTGCGTCTTGCAGTCTCTTAGCCCATCTTGCACTCTATGCTTCTATGTTTGTATCTGTGTCACCCTAGCAGCATGTGGTTGTCTATCTAACACCACGTGTGTCTGTCTGACAGCCTATATCTAGTATTTCTATCGCCTGTATTGCACTCACGTGTAATGTCTCCACTGAATAGATTGTATTCTAATAGAATACAATACAGTACAATAGGGTAGTTATAGTCAGCGTTCTGTAAGAATTATGTATGCATGTACAGGTAAAAATTAATTTCATAGGCTGTCCAAACTAGAGATAATTTGAAGCTGTCCAATAAGAATGCTCCTTGGAATCCAATAGCTCTATATAGCTAGCTAGTTATCTGGCATAGAGAGAGTTGAGATGTACTCTGGTAAAAAAACCTAGCGCCTATTTCGTCGATTAACGATAATCTCCAGGTAAGACAATGTACGAGCGTACATTTTAATTAGAATTTTTTCAATAGAAACGAACCTTTGTTGAAGTAGTTTTCCAAAATTGTTACTACTCGCGATAACTTTTAAATTAACAAAATGTGGCCTTATAAAGCAGCATATATAAGCAAGGGATTAGTATAGCGCCTTTTTTATGACGGAAGTTCACATACTAAAGATTGCAAAAGCAACCCAAATTAATATTTCTCGAATGGAGTAATAACGCCTCTAAACACTTAAAGATTAAAAGCTTGTCTTGGAAATGAAATAATAATATTAGTGCAGATAGACATGCAGATAAGTTAAGGAAGGCTTCATAGTAGTGCACTCTAGCCGAAAAATTATCAATCAGTGAATTTTCGTCAAGTCATAATTGTTGCACTTTAATCTAGTCTAATGTGTCTTTCGGTGTGTGTTTTTTCATTCCACACCACAGTCCAGACTAATTTTACTAATCCAAATTCTCTATATTATAAAGTATAGTAGAAACTTTCTACTAAAAGGGAGCAAATAAAAAACATTGGAAGAAATATAGATATATTTCCCACTCCTTATCTGTTATAACCGCTGCAAATAAATCAGGGGAATCACTTCCTGCAAGGCTTAAGAGGAAGGAATCTGCATATAGCTCGCAGCAACCTGCTTGCATTCCCCTGGGATGTTTGCGCAATGTCTGTCTACAGTTGCTAAGGAATTTTAGCAACCTGCTATGCGTTACCGATAGCTAATTAGAGATTGATAGCACAGTTGAAGGACAGGCTGTTGCTACGTGATTTTTGAGTGTTTTTTCACCAAAGTTAAAGTAGAATTAGATATCTAGCTAGATAATTTACTTAACTAAGACTAATTAAAGAGAAAATAAAATAGTAGCAATGAAAAAGTTCAGATCTGAATAGAAAGTGCACAGGTGTAACAACAAGTTTTAGAAGAGGCCAAGAAAATTTTTGGCGTTGAGGAAGCAATGTATAATTCAGATATCAAATATGTCACAGCACTGTTCCGATGTGTGCCTTAAAAGTGTGTGTTCTTTCATCCAGAGAATTTTGCGCAACCAACCATAAAATGCATACTCCGTTTTAACAGTTTAAGTTTGGCAAACTATGAGTAGGCTTATAAAGCTTCTTTGTTTCCTTAGCGACAACTGTAAACTTTGATAATTTCAGCCCTAGAGTTGTGATTTAGAAAGTGAGTTAGAAAGTGGAGAATCTTATCTATCTATCTATCTATCTATCTATCTATCTATCTATCTATCTATCTATCTATCTATCTATCTATCTATCTATCTATCTATCTATCTATCTATCTATCTATCTATCTATCTATCTATCTATCTATCTATCTATCTATCTATCTATCTATCTATCTATCTATCTATCTATCTATCTATCTATCTATCTATCTATCTATCTATCTATCTATCTATCTATCTATCTATCTATCTATCTATCTATCTATCTATCTATCTATCTATCTATCTATCTATCTATCTATCTATCTATCTATCTATCTATCTATCTATCTATCTATCTATCTATCTATCTATCTATCTATCTATCTATCTATCTATCTATCTATCTATCTATCTATCTATCTATCTATCTATCTATCTATCTATCTATCTATCTATCTATCTATCTATCTATCTATCTATCTATCTATCTATCTATCTATCTATCTATCTATCTATCTATCTATCTATCTATCTATCTATCTATCTATCTATCTATCTATCTATCTATCTATCTATCTATCTATCTATCTATCTATCTATCTATCTATCTATCTATCTATCTATCTATCTATCTATCTATCTATCTATCTATCTATCTATCTATCTATCTATCTATCTATCTATCTATCTATCTATCTATCTATCTATCTATCTATCTATCTATCTATCTATCTATCTATCTATCTATCTATCTATCTATCTATCTATCTATCTATCTATCTATCTATCTATCTATCTATCTATCTATCTATCTATCTATCTATCTATCTATCTATCTATCTATCTATCTATCTATCTATCTATCTATCTATCTATCTATCTATCTATCTATCTATCTATCTATCTATCTATCTATCTATCTATCTATCTATCTATCTATCTATCTATCTATCTATCTATCTATCTATCTATCTATCTATCTATCTATCTATCTATCTATCTATCTATCTATCTATCTATCTATCTATCTATCTATCTTTCCATCTATATATGTATCTATCTATCTGTCTATATTTGTCACTAATTATCTTTCTATTTGTCAATGCTTACGATCCTTAATTTTTTGGATAACTAACTACTGTTTTTTTCAATTCATACAAAAGTACTCTTTGGCTACTCAAAATATTGATAAATCAGCCATGTAAAGCCAGCAAGCTCTGGAAAGCATTCTTAGGATAATAATTTGGAGTAGGAAGTCTCCAAAATGTTACCACCTACAAAGTGGAGAATCTTAATTAATGCAAGAAACTAACAAAAAGTAAGCAACTAAGCGTGACTTTTGGACTATCTCTCTGTTTGCATTTTCTATTTTCACAAAAATAGCAATCTCTGTTGTGTTCTAAAATTAGTTGGATTTACGATAAACATGAAGGTCTGGCGGATTTTCATTACAACAAGAACTTATGATTAATATTTGGGCTTGATTGATTTTTTACACGCTTTTACTCATCACCTACTTCACCAAATTTTCTCCCGCTGCTACTAAATAATTACTGAAAGTAGTGCAGTAGAGATGTACAGTGTTTAAAGCTATCTATTTGTCATTGTTTACGCAGTGTCTAATCTAATATAAATTGGCGCCCCTGTGTCTAAATTGGCGCCCCTTGTGTCTAAATTGGCGCCCATTTTGTCTAAATTGGCGCCCCTTGTGTCTAAATTGGCGCCCCTTTGTGTCTAAATTGGCGCCACTTGTGTCTAAATTGGCGCCCCTTTTGTCTAAATTGGCGCCCCTTTTGTCTTAATTGGCGCCCCTTGTGTCTAATTTGGCGCCCCTTGTGTCTAAATTGGCGCCACTTGTGTCTAAATTGGCGCCCCTTTTGTCTAAATTGGCGCCCCTTTTGTCTTAATTGGCGCCCCTTGTGTCTAATTTGGCGCCCCTTGTGTCTAAATTGGCGCCCCTTGTGTCTAAATTGGTGACCCTTGTGTCTAAATTGGCGCCACTTGTGCCTAAATTCGCACCACTTGTGCCTAAATTGGCGCCACTTGTGTCTAATTTGGCGCCACTTGTGTCTAAATTGGCGCCCCTTTTGTCTAAATTGGCGCCCCTTTTGTCTTAATTGGCGCCCCTTGTGTCTAATTTGGCGCCCCTTGTGTCCAAATTGGCGCCCCTTGTGTCTAAATTGGCGCCCCTTGTGTCTAATTTGGCGCCCCTTGTGTCTAAATTAGCGCCCCTTTGTCTAAATTGGCGCCCCTTGTGTCTAACTTAGCGCCCCTTTGTCTAAATTGGCGCCCCTGTGTCTAAATTGGCGCCCCTTGTGTCTAATTTGGCGCCCCTGTGTCTAATTTGGCGCTCCTTGTGTCTAAATTGGCGCCCCTTTTGTCTAATTTGGCGCCCCTTGTGTCTAAATTGGCGCCCCTGTGTCTAAATTGGCGCCACTTGTGCCTAATTTGGCGCCCCTTGTGTCTAAATTGGCGCCTCTTGTGTCTAAAATGGCGCCCCTTGTTTCTAAACTGTTATTTCCATAGAGCCATGGAGATTAGATCACCGCCACCAACCAGCCTGAACTACCGCGCCATGGCGCCGAGACTCTCGCCAAAGTCTAACGCAGCATCGGATGCCAGCAATAGTCCGACTGTTGCTTCTCCTAGAAGCGTCTTAGTCGAAGTTGAGTCCACGGACGACGCGAGTAGCAACGGCGAGGAGGCGACGGGCGACGGTTTGAGACCGCCGCGCCAGATTTTCTCGCGTCGACGGCGACAGATGAGGCGGCGATCGTCGTCTCTGGGCGACCTGAGGAGCCTGCTGATGCAGCAGAAGCAGCAGCAACAAAAGCAGCTGGCTTTGTCATCTCAGCAGCAAAAGCCTCAGTTGCAGAGAATGCCGCAATCTTCTGACAGTTGCGGCAACAGCCGGCAACGCAGGGTGCAGACAGAGCGGCGGCTGCTACACAAGACGGCAGTGCGGAGACGGTGAGTGAATTAGTAGATGAGTGAGTGAGTGAGTGAGTGACTTGACTTGGGGGGCGATTGGCTCGGCGGTCTAGCCCCTCTGCCTTGTGTTCCACTGGTCCAGGTTCGAGCCCGCGTTGTAGGTTGGCTATTTTTCCTATCGCGGTTTCATGTACAGGATCACATTATTTGGGGCCTTGTGCACGAATTGGTTGGGCTATGAGCCAGTTGTGCAATTTACGTCCAGGAGGGAAACCCCCAAGGCATAGAGTGTACATTCCTGAACCCCCGCTTGTACCCCCTATGTGAGTGCGTGACTGGGAGCCAGCCTGTGTGTGTGTCTATCCCTGCATACCGTATTTAGTGTGACTGAACGCGCTTCAGGAGTCAGCGCAATGGACAGTCATGCCTAGTCACTGGTTGTGGGACATGTCGCTTTAAGTGTCAAAGTGCCTGCAGCCCTCCTGCAGATTTAGCTTTTTTATAGCGACTTGAATTCCCCGGGAGGTTCCCAAGGAACACAGCGGGCGGCATGAACACCCATTCCGCAAAACCCCTGGCCCAGGGAGGTCCCTCAGTGTCGCCAGCAGCAAGTTGGCTGTCCTGGAATTGGGAGTTAAGCGATGCAAGTGACCCGAATTTTCGGGTTTGCAAGCATCAGTAATGGATCTCTGTGTGGACCGAGATAGTCGTAAGGGAGTTAGTGAGTTACCCTCATGCAAATAATGAAATAATTTCTATAATAGCTAAAAAATACATCGTTTGCTCCAATCCTCCCATGCTAATTTATCAGTAAAAGTTCTCTTCAAACAGCAACAACAAACAAAAAGAAGTTTCCTGCCTGATGTGCCTCTATTAATCACAATAGCTGAGCATCGATGACATGAAGAGTGAGGTTGCAAAAAAGATACTGCAGCAGAGAGATTAATGCTTGAAGTACTGGCCACAGGGGGGGGGGTACGCAACAGTTTATAATTGGAGCCTTATTAAGTAGCTTTGGATCGACACAGTCAAAGCAGCCTTGCGGGAAGCCAAATAAAATAGTTAAACATCCTTACGTCGAAGGGAGAAGACGAAGCGCTCTCCTCTTACCCGCATTGACTTTCTCCTCCCCTTGCCTTACTTACTTGTCTAGTGACGCTAAAGCAATGATTGCACCCCTGCAAAATCACCGGGGGGCTAGCTCTCAGTCTGTCTCTCCGCCTCCGTATCCATCCACCCGGCGTCGGTTCAAACCAACCGTCCCTCATAGCTAACTAATGACAGTCCGCAAAAAAAGCGAACAACGCAACTTACCCGCATAGTTCTGCCTATCTGTTTGAGCGCTTCAAAGCAGGTCCTTTACATTGCCAAAGCCAATCCTACACTAGGGGGCCTCCTATGAGGTGAGTAGTGGGGAGTACATGTAAGGATAGTATTTTTCAGGCTAAACAAACGATAAAAGGGAAAAATGGGGAAAGTGAGGACGAGCGGAAACAAGGAAAGTGCGGAAAAGATTGACGGACAATTTTGCAGCGACGATTGCATTGAGTAAATTTTGTAGGATGCATCAAATTAAAAAATAAAAGTCTTACTTACCGTGTTTAATAATCAATCAAACGACTTAAAAAGCTAATGGACGGTCACGAAAAAATTGTCAGGTAAAACATAATTCCTAAAGTTTACCTAAATACTTCGTAGGAATATTTCTCGAGAATTTTTTATAACTTTCTTGGAACAGATGCGAGAGCTCATCCAACGAGGCTCAGCCACCAACAGCCGAAGCCGATGCCGCACCGAACACAGTGTTCAGCGCCGCGTCTAGACGGCCTCACTTGGTGTTACCGTTGGAGAAGCAGCGAGCTGTCGACGTAGACGACGTCGATTTTGACGACGAAGACATGATGGATGAGTTTTTTCGTTTTCCGGACGCTTCAGGTGAGAGCGGTTGCGATGGTGACTCCAGCGGGGCTGTTAGAGGCGGACAGAGAGGCGAAGAGAATCTCAGAGATCGAGAAGATGTCCTGGTGTCTCCGGCGATTTCGCCTGTCCCGTGGGCGCGGAACGTCCCGACGGCTACCGGACAGAGGCGAAGCGGTTGGTTTTATTTGTGCCTTCTCAGAAGTCTTTTGTCGGTTGTGTCCTTCTCGGAAGTCTTTTCTTGGTTGTGGGTCTACTCGGTTGGATGTCTTCTCGGTTGTGTCCTTCTCGGAAGTCTTTTCTTGGTTGTGGGTCTACTCGGTTGGATGTCTTCTCGGTTGTGTCCTTCTCGGAAGTCTTTTCTTGGTTGTGGGTCTACTCGGTTGGATGTCTTCTCGGTTGTGTCCTTCTCGGAAGTCTTTTCTTGGTTGTGGGTCTACTCGGTTGGATGTCTTCTCGGTTGTGTGCCTTCTCGGAAGTCTTTTCTTGGTTGTGGGTCTACTCGGTTGGATGTCTTCTCGGTTGTGTGCCTTCTCGGAAGTCTTTTCTCGGTTGTGTGCCTTCTCAGAAGTCTTTTCTCTGTTGTGGGTCTACTCGGTTGGATGTCTTCTCGGTTGTGTCCTTCTCGGAAGTCTTTTCTTGGTTGTGGGTCTACTCGGTTGGATGTCTTCTCGGTTGTGTCCTTCTCGGAAGTCTTTTCTTGGTTGTGGGTCTACTCGGTTGGATGTCTTCTCGGTTGTGTGCCTTCTCGGAAGTCTTTTCTCGGTTGTGTGCCTTCTCAGAAGTCTTTTCTCTGTTGTGGGTCTACTCGGTTGGATGTCTTCTCGGTTGTGTCTTCTCGGTTGGATGTCTTCTCGGTTGTGTGTCTTCTCGGATGTGTCTTTTCTCGGATGTGGGTCTTCTCGGTTGGATGTCTTCTTGGTTGTGTGTCTTCTCAATGGTGTCTTCTCAGTTGCGTTTTTTTTCAGTTGTGGGTCTTCTCGGTTGCGTGCGTTCTCGATTGTGTTTCTTCTCGGTAGTACCTTCTTGGAGTGGTGTCTTCTCGGTTTTGTGTTTTCTAGTTGATATGTCGTCTCGGTGGGGTGTCTCCTTGTCAGTGGGATATATTCTGTTTGCTGTCTCTTATCGATGGTGTCGTTTTCGGTTCAATACAGTATGCGTCATACGTCAATAAGTGTACTTGGCAGCAATTCATTTATCTTCCCTATAGGATCGTGATTAATATCTTTACTAATCTATTGCGCAATCTAAAATTTCCGCAGCTATGAACACGTCTGAACGCAGCGTGTCACTGCAAGTCAGCTCAGGAAATCAGTGCGTAACGCTACAAGTCCCGAACTTGCGATTACCAGTAAGTAGAATATTTTTTCTGATTTTTTCTATACGTGTGAATTTTGTTACTATAAGTAGGTTGATTGCGTGCTACATGCTAAAAATAATTTAAAAAATGATTTCACTAATTTCTTAAGAAATACATGTACGATTCAAAATCATTTTCCCCTGTGTGTTACTAAATCATGGTCCAGTTTTCAAGCCAAGCTACTGCAGGCTATCTTTTGATATTTTACGCCACTTGTGCTTCAGTTTGCTAATTTATAATTTAACGAAATGAAATCACCGTCAAGCTTCGAGGCGCTTTTGTCAGCCGAGCCGGATATCTTGCACGCGATTCCCAAGTGTGAATAGGACACGCATCCGTTTTTATGCCCTTAAACGAAAAAGAGAAAGCATCATTAAAAGAAGTAGCTCACAGTTCAAAAGCAAAGCCTTGACTTCATAATTTCTTGGCTTGCAATTGGCAATCTCCCCTTGTTTTGTTTAATAAGCCAGACAAAGCTCAGGATGAGTAATGAGGGATTCACCGGAGATGCATGGATCTCGAGATGCCACGCCGTTCTCCTGCTTTCTCTTCCTCTGTTTTGATTTTTCCCTGGACAATGGATTTTTTACCAGCTACTGTCTGTTAGAGCAAATGTCTCTAAAATCTCACTTAAAACATCAGTAAACTACATGCAGATAAGTGGGAAAAAAGTTAGAATTAATTGAGCATAAAGTATTTGAAGCATCGAAGATGTGAAGTTCGGGATATAGCATACAGTGTGATATCTATGATGTGAAGTACCGCCGAAGGATTTGAAGAATCGACAATGTGAAGTATCTGAGATGTGAAGCAACGAGTAAGCGAAACGTTGAGGATGTGAGGCATTGAGAATGCGAAGCGTTAAGGATGTGAGGCATTGAGAATGCGAAGCGTTAAGGATGTGAGGCATTGAGGATGCGAAGCGTCAAGGATGTGAGTACTGAGGATGCGAAGCGTCAAGGATGTGAGGCATTGAGAATGCGAAGCGTCAAGGATGTGAGGCATTGAGGATGCGAAGCGTCAAGGATGTGAGGCATTGAGGATGCGAAGCGTCAAGGATGTAAAAAATAAATGATATTTTCTTTTATTTTAAAGCGTAAGATGTAAAATTTGAAATGCATAAAAAATGACATTACTAATAAATAAATGCAATACAAGTGTAGAAAAAAGAGAAGCTCAATAGCTTGTTATGCCTAAAAAAATTTTATCTGGGTCCTTTCCTCTTACAGCATCCAGCTCTCCAAGAACAAGGAGGATAAAAGGGAGAGGCCCTTCAGGGGATTAACAGGAGAAAGAAAGAAGGGAGTTACTTGAGCGCAAACAGGCATGTCGTGCAGTCTTTGTGTCTGTTAGCTAATTACCCGCCTGTGCTAGGGAGACGCACGCAGAGGAAAAAGGATATAGTCCCGTTTTCCCCCCGCTTCGCCAAAGAGTTAGCTATAGTTGGCCAGGTGCGCCGAGGAGACTGCGTTAGTAGCTATGAATTGAAACACCCCGAGGCAGATATGATCCGGAGGGTTGAAGAAAGTTTGCCGCTAATTCTGCGTGTTTAGTCGTCTGTAAAGAAGACAAATATACGCTGCCAGGTAAAAGAATTAAATGGAAGTGTTGTAGTGTTATTGAATTTTGCTTCTTTGTTTACAAATCTAGCTCGTACAAATCTATACTGAACAACTATTGGGTCGAGACACTGAATTTTCATTTCGTCGACACAATAGATCTATTATTACAGTAGATATAAGAGGTTAGAAGCAGTTAAAAACGGTATTCAAACGCCGAAACACTTAATCAATCTTAAATTTATATGGCATGGTAACTAAAACAGTTAACTATCGAACAGAAACACCGTTTTTAACACATCTCCTCGGTGAAGATAATCCATGAAGCAGCTGACCAAGTAAAAACTGACAAATCCAGCTAACTGAGGGAACGCAAAGCCCTCCTACCTACTCTGTTTAAGCAGGCTTAATGTCATTGGCTGACGCGGCAAACTCTGAGCCATTGGTTGATGGAGAAAAATCGAACGTTGAATGCTTATGAAGGGACAGACAAGTACTCGCGGTCATCTTTACCATCACTGTCCCCTCTGCTTTCAAATCAGCCAGCCTCCCACCTAACTAATCTCTCTCTTAGCTCTAAATCCCTTCTTTAGCCCGCTAATTCCGAGTTCAGAGTAACGGACAAAAAACTTTCATGGTTTGCGCCCACGAAAAATCGGCGACTCAAACGAAAAAAAAATCTGCTCCTAAGTCTCATCGGCCACTACACAATAAGCTCGAATAATGAGCGGAACTAACGAGCAGCAGATGCAGCAGCAGTGCCAGCAGTTGCACTACCGACTGCAGCAGCTGCAAGCTCGTCAAGCACAGAAGGCGGCGGCGGCTTCGGCGGCTTCGGCGGCGGGAACGTCGACATCGGGCGGATCAAGAGACTCGAGACTGCGCCTGCTGAAACGCACCAATACGTGCAGTGCCCAGGTTTTCGCCGACAAAATGAGACCAATGGTGCGGAATGTGACGGGCATATGATCCCTTATTGAAAAACCAGGCCATTTTAACCAAGACTAGCTTAACTAGTCTTGACAGCCTTGAAGGTTTCGAATTGAGAATTCATATTTTCCAGCTGAAAACGACACCCGAATGGAGTTACATTGAATGCACGACACAATTTTTCCAGCTCAATAACACAGTTTTTTACTGTCGGCCTGCAAAGCCTACCTAAACAAGGTTTTTATTTTATAAACAAGAAACAGCAAAACAAGACGAAAAATATTGTTCCTATTTACGCAATAGTTTTGCCCGTATTTTTATGACGAAAGATAAACAGATACACAAATTAACAAGCATCCCTAATCATCAAGGTTACCAACAATTAATTCCTAAAAAATCTGATTTACAAAATAACTGCTGTTGTTTCAGTCAGACGGACAAAGAATTTAACACATTTAACACGAAAAATTGATGGACACAAGCCTATATAAGTCAAATCAAGATCGGTTAATCGGTTATCCATCTTCAAGCATATGAAATTGCGAAATCGTGTCAATTTGACGTGGCACGCAATCAACGCAAGCATCAGTTGGCTTTGAAACGCTACACAACTACCCAAGCTCTAAAATTACAATATCACTCGATTTTTCTTCAGATAAAACGACACGGCAGTTCAGCTAGTCTGACTAGCGACAACGAGGACGAGGCGGAGCCGACTAAGGAGAATCTTCACCGGAGAGGCCGCCGAGCAGCTATCTACAATTCCAAGGTTGGTTTTGTGCTTGATTCGATGGATTTGATAGAAAGCATGGGGAAGTATTCAGCTTTTTTTAATGTGACGATTTTTATCGTCCGTGAAATCTATCAATGTCTTGTGTAACAAGGTAACAAACGGGATGAGTGGCTCGGCGGTCAAGCGCGTCTGCCTTGTGTGCCACTGGTCCAGGTTCGACCCCGCGTTGTATTGAGTTATGGCGCATATTTTCGAGTGCATGGCCACATTAATTTGGGGCCCTGCGCACTGAATAGGTTGATTGGCTCTGGGTCTGAGGGCGACCCCCAAAGGCACAGAGTGTACATTCCTGGAAATGCCGTTTGTACACCCTGTGTGAGTGCGTGATTGGGTGCAATATTGGACAGTCTCTGCATTGAATTACTGTTGCGCAACGTGTGTGTGAGTCTATGCCTGCGTACTATACCAGGTATTTAGTGTGCCTGCACGAGCTTCAGGAGTCATGGGCAGCAATGTTGCCTGCAGCCCTCCTGCGAGTATTATTATTATTATTTACAAGGTAAAAAAGCATGCAGTTTTGCCTAAACAAGCTTGTTTTTTAGATTTAAACTGCAGAAAAAAATTGGATACGTAAAAAACTTTGTCTTGAGTCTAGTTGACATTTCCGGCAACCAAAATGCAATAATGGTGATAATCAATTTGATAATTGGAAATCAAATTGACAATGTTAGGTAGCTAAAACACAAATTACGGACCAAGTAATTTTTTTAGAGACGTTTGAGAATAAGTTCTTACTCAAAGGTCTCTAAAAGACTCTTCTAGCTTAACCAACTCAAAGAATGATTAAGGGGAAAACCTTGGCTTTTGATGTTTGTCGCTAGGCCAGTATGCTCGTTCTCCAAAGGATTTAGGTATCTAGGACTAGGAAACCTTTGTCTTAGGACGCTACATTTAGAATTTGTGTTAAATACTCAAAAGCTGATTGACCGCTAAACTTAAACTTAATAGATAAAAAAGGTAATGTTCTTTCTCGAGAAATTTTCATCTACGTGAAACATGTGGTCATGAACAGTCAATCAAGGGAGAGTCAATCAGTCTCCATTTTAGTTGATTCATCAATCAAAGGATTTCACGACTCTTAACTTAAGCCTAGACCTATATAGTTTCTTTGGTATTCTGTAACAAGTACAAGTTAGAAACGCAACTTAAGCCTGTGTCAACAGTACATTAATTGATGTAACTACGTGTGAAACAAGTTTTTTATATCTGTTTAATTATAAGTAAACAATAATTGAAAAGTATGAATCTCTTGTTATCGTAAACATGTTCATTCGTTCCATTCCCAAGAGAGTCAAGTTTGGCACAGATGGCCAGGCTCTTAGCCAACTGCATCATCAAACACTAGCCATATGTGCGTTATCTTATAATTGAAAATATGGGAAATTTCATGACTTGGTCAGCATTGGGAAACTTTATTGCTTTGAGTATTCCCCTGAGTTGGTAAGGGTTAGGATAGTTGTTGCCATGAAATTTCATTTTCTGTGTGTTGTGTCTGTAAAAAGCATGCAAACATCGATCAATGCAAAAATGAAATTGACAACGTTTTTTATTAACTTCTAAGGTCCTTGTGTTGAATTATAATTTTCAGTGACATAAGCAGCAGGCATTATTAATTATTAATTATTAAATAACTTTTGAGCCACTCAAGATCAAAGCAGTACGACAAAGTGCCACAAAATAGAGTAATTAGTTGAAAAAATCTACAGATTAAGGCATTGAGGCCTTGAGCTCACTGAAATACAGAGTTGTATAATGAAGTGCTTTAAAGAGAGATGCAGAGATGTGGGACAGATAGAGAGATTAGTGAGTGCAAGAGACAGTAAGTGGGCGTTGAGAAGGCTGTTTGCATTAACAAAATGCCATGCTCATGAGTACACTTCCCACGCAGGGACATCTTTCCCCCCGCGCTCGCTTCCCCAATGTAGTGCCAGCTGTGTCGCTGTGGTGGCCTGACAAAAGCAAACTTTAAACCGAGTCCCAAATCAACACCTCAGCCTCAAAGCAATCCAACCTAATCCAAGGCCCGTTAAAAGCGAGCCTCATATTAGCAAACTTATCCTTGCATGAATGCAGGGTAAACTCGTTTATTGGATGACTGGTTGCTGTACTTTTATCGAAAACCATGCATTAATTATCTATTGTATTAATAATGACAATAAACGCAGCATTTGACATTTTTTATAAAATACATGTGTCTCATCAAACCAGGTTTAAAAAATTTTAAAGCTATTTGACAGCAAGTTGTGACTGTTAAGCGTCTGACGTTAATTAAAGCCATGTCGGAGCTAAAGCTGAAAAATTGTCCTTCATTTCGGGTGAGCAAAGGTTGCACACGGATGCATGGGAAAAAACCCGATCCAAGGTGAAAATAATCCCTCAAGGCATGCTAATGAAACGAGGAACGCGAGTCACGAGTATTTTTCCCAGTACATTGGAGAGCTGCCCAATGCAATCATTCTAAACTATACAGCTCTACCTCCGCCGGTCACAGCAAGGCCTCGCGACATTCCCAGGACAGTTTTCAATCTGAAAAGAAAACGCAAAATATTAATTATATTTCTTGCTTCGGTTTGTTCCAGGACTAGTCTGTTGGACTTTTGTGAGTTGTCAAATTTCAATTTAGGATCTCAGCAATCGCCAAGTACAAAAGAAACCGAATGTCATCTTTTTTTCAGGGCGCGTGACCATAAAATTCGGGTCTTTTTTCGACAGATTTTAAATGCAATTTTTAAGCCTGAAAAGTAACCTTATTTAAATGTAAGGCACGACCTGTGAGCCCGCGAGGTGACTTATTCTCAGCGAGTCATAATCTCCGCTTAGTGACTTTTGTCTTTGGTAGCGGAGATACACTGTTGAGTAACTCAGCGAGTTTAACACTAACGAGATAGACAAGGCGAACGGGGACAGAGCATTAAATTGGCGTAAATCTAATTCAAATTAATGCTGTCCCATCATTCTGCGGGCTGCACGGCCCAAGAAATCGTCAGTTTGTGCCTGCTACGAGCTAAGTTGGAAGATGCGAGTGGCTCGGCGGTCTAGCGCGTCTGCCTTGTGTGTGGTCCTAGGTTCGATCCCGCGTTGTAGGTTGGCTATTTTCCCTATCGCGGTTTCGTGTACAGGGTCACATTAATTAGGGGCCTTGTGCACGAATCGGTTGGGCTATGGGCCAGTTGTGCAATTTACGCCCATGAGGACACCCCCCAAGGCATAGAGAGTGTACATTCCTGGAATTACCGGTTTTTAAACCTTATGTGAGTGCGTGACTGGGTGCCGGCCTGTGTGTGTCTATGCTTGTATACCGTATTTAGTGTGACTGATCGCGCTTCCATATTGCCCTGAGTTTGGAGCACTTTTGCTTGCGTAAAAAAGTTCCTTTCAAAGTGACACACAAAATTAGCCACAGCACATTAAGCAGAGCTTAATTTAAATTGCTCTTTTGCTGAGCCATAGGACTCTCGTGTTAAAATTCGCTCTAATATCGATTGAAATGAAATCACTAGGCATAAAAGTACTTGGCCTCATGTGGTAACGATTTCGCGGGCGAGCTTCTCTCTTTCCCCTCCAGATGCTATTTTTTAGAACTCCTTGCCCCTGAGTAACCCCGCTGGCGCAACACTAGCGAGATAGACAAGGCGAACAGGCAAGTGGATTAAATTTAATAAACGGAAATAGTACAGACGACAAGCACCGAAGAAAATCAAATTTTATTGTCTGATTATTGGACAAAACTGATTTGTCTAATAGTAATTAAAAATACTTTATAGGTCGAGCAATAATTTTAATGATCATTTTTACTAACCGTGAGCTGTTCATCAAAATTAATCAACTATAGAAAGATGGTTCAGGATGAAAAATTAATAAAACTCTGTATCTTTTTTTTAACAAAATAGTGAAACTAATGTCTGCATTGCGTGAAAGCATCAAAATGAATTGGCTGAAATAACGGTTTGATTTTGCTTCGGCGAGTCGCTTTAGATTGCCTGCAGCTTCGAAAGATTTTTCGAAGAAAAGACTAGGAAATGACTTTCAGGAATTCCATTAATCAATGAATTGTTTGCGGCGACACAGGTTGGGCACCTGGACCACATTTTACTTATTTTCTTTTTTGCATTTAATTATTTTTTGTAAGATTTATTATTGTATAACATTACCATACTAGCAAAGTAAGCGTTCGGTATTTTATGCCAAGTAAAGTAGAGTAGAGCAGAGTAGAGTAGAGTAGAGTAGAGTAGAGTAGAGTAGAGTAGAGTAGAGTAGAGTAGAGTAGAGTAGAGTAGAGTAGAGTAGAGTAGAGTAGAGTAGAGTAGAGTAGAGTAGAGTAGAGTAGAGTAGAGTAGAGTAGAGTAGAGTAGAGTAGAATAAAGTAGAGTAGAGTAGGGCAGAGCAGAGTAGAGCAGAGTTGAGTAGAGCAGAATAGAGGAGATCGGAAAATGCTTTTGGCTTCAATTATCTAGGCAGCACTCTCAGTCTGTACACCATGGAAAGCAGGCCTCCAGCAAAATATAAGAGAAAAGCGCAAACTGTACAAGTTCAGAGGATCTCAGAGTTTAAGGTGAATGCCTTGCCACAGGACTTAAATCCTTCCTGTTCTTGTTTGATAATCCCACATAATCTCTGGGTGGCAAGCCTTTTAGCCTCAATAATGCTGGCGAGTACCTGCAGTATAGTAGTGCCTGTAAGAGAATTTTCCCATATCCGAATAAGGAAAGCGGATTTTTTCAGGGAGGGGTAAGGCGCATTCCCGTGCAGCTCAGAAGCCGCAGTATGATTAGTAAACAAAAAGATGATTTTTGTAGCATCGGGACCCTACACGGTAAGCAATAGCTGACTGAGGGCAAGCCAAACTAGTTGTGCTCGCGCATAATTTTTCTCCTCTTATAGTTCTTCATGTTTCGCACTTGGCACTACAGATTGTGAGTTTGTGAAATAAACTACCAATAGGTTGACAATATATAAAGTGCAAATGGACAATACAGACTTAACAACCTGCGTTGCTGGAGAAACGCACTGCATTGAAGGCCTCTTTAGTGGCGAAATTTCATATCCAGGAAGTGAAGAAAAAGCTGAAGTAGGCAATACATGCGTAGTACGAGACGTTATTTTTCGCACAAGCAACAGGTTCAATTGTAGAACGAATTTCCTTGGGTCTTTTTGTTTCAAGTGAAGCCATATTTTGCTTAGCAACTTTACGCCCTAAGGGTTTAGGATTTTTGTAGGAATCGTCAATATAAAAGTACTCAAACTCAAATTTCATCCTTAAATTTTAGAATTTCATCGGCGACGCCAAAAGTCCCTGACCGAAGTCCGAATGAATCTGGGGGCGAGGACAATAGGTGAGTCGGTGCTTGCTTTTGTTTTTGTTTTAGTGCGAATGCACCTAAACTTGCAACGTCCTGCTTTCTAGCATGGAAAAACATCATCTTCTTGCTAATTAAACTAATGGGCAATAACTATCCCGCAGTGAGGATGGTAAAAGACGCCGATCCTCTCTAGAACTGAGCGTTGAAGTCCTGCCCAGAGTGGACATGCTCAAGGAGAAGAGCAAGAAGATACTTAAAAAGCAGAATACAGTGGCCGATCTAACGCAGAAAACGCTGCAATCTTTTGCTACGTTTGACGGTATGCATAGGAAGTCTGATAGGATTTTAAATTGAACTTCTTCCTCAATTTCTGAATGTCTTTGTTATCTTCAAGTGATCGCTAGTGCTGATTGCTTTAATAATCATTATATATAAGCTACATTACTAAATGGAATATAACTAAGTCGAAATATTAAAGTAAGTAACTTATTTATTTTTCTTTTTAGAAAGTTCAAAGAAGCGCGGCAGTGGAATGTCAATTTTAAAACTGGTGAGCAATCTTCGATCAGATTTTTTTTCACAGTGTACTTTTCAAGTCTGTCTTGCTCACACTAGAGTAAAGACATCGTAAATTTTGGGGAATGTTCTTTAGTAAACCAAGAACAAGTTAAGAAGAAGGCTAAGTTGTCCTTGTAGTGCACAAGGATTTTGAGAGCAATTAGCTCGTAAAAATCAATTTAACGTTCAACTGCTCTTCACTTAACGTTGGACTTTTTAAATTGAGGATTAGTCGTAGACATTCTTGTTTAGGTTTTCCCCAGTACAGTTCATTTAAGAAATTTCTCAGAATAATAGTAGTCAATAAATCGAAGTACGCCGAAGCACTTAGTTGGTTCTCGTCAAAAAATAATTGAAAAATTAACAACTTTCCAGATTGACAAGAAGCGCAACAAGGGACGGGAGACAACCACAGATTTGCACGACATTCTATCGGCTTTGAAACCGTCCGAATTTCGCGACACCTATCTAATGTCCTTCAAGGTACAGTAGTTTGATTCCAGAATCAAACTTTTATTGATGAATCTATCATCTGGAACCTTTCATCTGTAAATTACAATTTAGAATCTACACTGGAAGGACCTGTTCGACAGGACAGATGAAGCTGAGTCAGGAGCTGCAGCTGTGGTCGGCGGACAGTCAAGTCCAACAAGAGACGATACGCGATTTGTAGGCTTGCCAGAGAAGGAGCGCCTGAGACGAGAAGCTGTTTGGGAGCTGTTCAAATCGGAGCTCAACTTTCTTAGCGACTATTTGATGGTTTTGAAACACGTGAGTTACGACTTTAGTGTGATTCTTAAATAGAAAACAAACCTGTCAGTTCCTGGAAATTTACCTCTTAGTCTATCAAAACTTTATCTAGAGCTCACATAAAATATTAAGCTATAAAAGTGTGGTTCTTTTGACGCAAACTCTAGTATTCGAGAAACTGTAGGTTAAATAACTAATTTTCCCATGATAGACTCTCGCAAATTCTGAATAAATCATTTTAGCATGCTATATTAGCCAAAATTTGTACCCCGAACATCACCAGAGAGAACGGCTTAGCAAGCCCGCAAATGTGAATACGAAAATTCACAGAGAGAGAGAGAGACAAACAATGGAGCCTCAAAAAAATGATCACTGCCATTTAACTGCTAATAATTAAGGTGAAGAATGGATGATTGAAGACTGTTTTATGCGCCTGTTGAGTTGCTGAATGCTTCAATTATGATGGAAAAATCAAGGCGACGAACAAGACGCAAGAGATCATTTGGTTTTGCTTTGTCCCAGAACCGGCATATGCCCTTCGGACCGCCACAGCTTATGGGAAGTCCTTACCTCTTGCCTAGTGTCTTCTTTTCCTAAAGATGATAATTCCCCATCGTAATACTAACCGCTTCAGTCAGGCCCCAATCCCAACAGTCCAAGTCACGGGCGACAAACTGTGCGGGCAAATAGGTTACCTGTTAGTGTATTTACTATAATCCCATATTTGGAAAGGTCAAATGCGCAAAATGGGCGACGCAATACAGAAAGGATTTCATGGCGGGGTGGAAAGTTTTATTTATGATAGATCGTAGGAAAAATTTATATTTATTGTCAGCTAAAAGCGTTCCAAGTGCAAAATTTGTATGCCTACGTGCTTTGTGCTTTGAAATATTGGTCAACGGAAACATCAGCAAAGCGCGGAAATATGCTTCACATATTATTACGAACCAACCAACCAACTAACCATCCAAAAATTTCCCAGCTTATATTATTGCAGTACCTGTTCTCATACTGTGCAAAGACTTTAGAAGTACTGTTTTATAGAAAGACAGCCTTGCGGTTGTCTCTGCTACTTAACTCCTGTCGGATCTTCATTATTGGGGACTTACACTGTCACCCAGAACAGATTTCTCATTTTCGCAAAACTTCAATACTTATTTTAAATTTTCCTGTTAGTTTAGTTTCGTTGCTTTCGCTTTAAGCTTATATTTTGTAAATAGCTAGTATGAACATTGAGGAAGCGAGCCTCGCAGAGAAAGCTAGCTTTCTGCTTGGTTTAAATTTAGATTTAATGGCTGGCAGCGCCTTAGCAACATGGCCATTTGCACGGAATATTCAGCAAAAAATTAATGCAATGTGAATTGAAAATAAGTCCATAGATGTGACAGTGCGGGGTTGATCTATTGATCAAAAGCTTATCATTCGCTTTTAGTGCAAAGAAACTTAGACTGTGACGAGAAATTGCCGGTAAATACAATCGCACTGAGTTTTCTCAAAGCCATTTGACATGTCAATAATATTGCCTACTCCTAAAGTAAGTAGACCTTCTTGTCTAAGATAGAGAATAAATGCGAGTGTTTTTTTGCTTTCAGTTTAAACAATTATCCTTTGTAAGCTATTTTAAGCATTCGTGACATCTATTTATTTCAGTGCTTTCTCGAACCATTGAAGAAGCTTCAAGTCGACGGTCACTTGATGTTTGTGGAGGTGGAGGATTTATTTGGCAATATTGATGAGTTGTGCTACGTGAGTAACAACATCTTCTCACAAAAATTATTATCTGTTTGCTATTGACATGCTTTAATCCTTGTACTTCTTTCGCAAAAATCTTCAGGTAAGCTACACATTCTCCAGAGATTTAATCTCGAACCCTGTGCAAAGAAGCCAAACGGGGTCGATTTGGCACAACGTCCGGCTTATTGAAGGCCTTCAAGAGAGTGAGTGCTTCATTATAATTTCACTATTCAAGCCTGAAAATAAGCATTTATTTATGCTTTTAATTTCTTCAGTGGAGCTTATCTTCAAAGGACGGCGAAGTGTTTCACAACTACTGCCTAAATTACCATTGCGCCGTTACTTATTTGGAGATACTACGAAAGCAGGAACAGTTTTCTGAATTTGAAAAGGCGAGTCATTGTTTCATAATATGTTTTGCTGTGCAAAAATACTTTCCGAGGCTACTGAACTGACAGCAAAGTAATGAGATGCTATTTAAAAAAATTAATACTAGATAGGACTGAGTTCAAGTTAATCCTTATGTAGCGTACTATCTCGAAGAAACTAAAGGCAAGAGAGTACCTGATAATTTGGCTTGCATTCATACGATGCAAGTACAAAAATAGCACATGAAAAGCAAAGCTCCTTTAAAAAATGAGAAGGAGCGATGTCACTGTGCAGACGATTTGCTGCATATAGAAGCTAGTAAGACACTAAGGGTACTATCTTCGTAATTGGATGCGTCCAAATCATGCTTTGGCCATTAATCACTTCGCTACAAAGTATAGAATTCTAGAGTAGCTCGTGGATCAATGCTACATGATTTAAGTCGCTTTTTAGTGCCTCTGTCTCGTATCGATTTGACTCGAGGTTGATAGTAGCTCCTTCAACGGTATCAACTAGTAGCTAACGTCATTTTTACAAGCTAGAAAGTACCTCCGTCAGGGATTGGGCAGTAGCTGCTTCAAGTACTGACTGAAGCACCCAAGGATGGACAGTAGCTCTTTCAAGAATTGGGCGATATCTTATTCAAGAATTGGACAGTACGAGCTAGCTCCTTCAAGAATTGGACAGTAGCTCATTTAAGAGTTTGACAGTAGCTCGTTCAACAATTGGACAGTAGCTCCTTCAAGAATTGGACAGTAGCTCCTTCAAGGAGAGTAGCTCCTTTAAGAGTTAGACAGTAGCTCCTTCAACAATTGGACAGTAGCTCCTTCAAGAATTGGATAGTAGCTCCTTCAAGAGTTGGACAGTAGCTCCTTCAAGAATTGGACAGTAGCTCCTTCAAGAATTGGACAATAGCTCCTTTAAGAGTTAGACAGTAGCTCCTTTAAGAGTTAGACAGTAGCTCCTTCAAGAGTTGGACAGTAGGTCCTTCATGAGTTAGACAGTAGCTCCTTCAAGAGTTGGGCAGTAGCTCCTTCAAGAGTTAGACAGTAGCTCCTTCAAGAGTTGGGCAGTAGCTCCTTCAAGAGTTAGACAGTAGGTCCTTCAAGAATTAGACAGTAGCTCCTTCAAGAATTAGACAGTAGGTCCTTCAAGAATTAGACAGTAGCTCCTTCAAGAATTAGACAGTAGGTCCTTCAAGAATTAGACAGTAGCTCCTTCAAGGAGAGTAGCTCCTTTAAGAGTTAGACAGTAGCTCCTTCAACAATTGGACAGTAGCTCCTTCAAGAATTGGATAGTAGCTCCTTCAAGAGTTGGACAGTAGCTCCTTCAAGAATTGGACAGTAGCTCCTTCAAGAATTGGACAATAGCTCCTTTAAGAGTTAGACAGTAGCTCCTTTAAGAGTTAGACAGTAGCTCCTTCAAGAGTTGGACAGTAGGTCCTTCATGAGTTAGACAGTAGCTCCTTCAAGAATTGGACAGAAGCTCCTTCAAGAGTTAGAGAGTAGCTCCTTCAAGAATTAGACAGTAGCTCCTTCAAGAATTGGACAGTAGCTCCTTCAAGAATTGGACAGTAGCTCCTTCAAGAATTGGACAGAAGCTCCTTCAAGAATTGGACAGTAGCTCCTTCAAGAATTGGACAGTAGCTCCTTCAAGAATTGGACAGTAGCTCCTTCAAGAATTGGACAGTAGCTCCTTCAAGAATTGGACAGAAGCTCCTTCAAGAGTTAGAGAGTAGCTCCTTCAAGAATTAGACAGTAGCTCCTTCAAGAATTGGACAGTAGCTCCTTCAAGAATTGGACAGAAGCTCCTTCAAGAGTTAGAGAGTAGCTCCTTCAAGAATTAGACAGTAGCTCCTTCAAGAATTGGACAGTAGCTCCTTCAAGAGTTAGACAGTAGCTCCTTCAAGAATTGGACAGAAGCTCCTTCAAGAATTGGACAGAAGCTCCTTCAAGAATTGGACAGTAGCTCCTTCAAGAATTGGACAGTAGCTCCTTCAAGAATTGGACAGTAGCTCCTTCAAGAATTGGACAGTAGCTCCTTCAAGAATTGGACAGAAGCTCCTTCAAGAGTTAGAGAGTAGCTCCTTCAAGAATTAGACAGTAGCTCCTTCAAGAATTGGACAGTAGCTCCTTCAAGAATTGGACAGAAGCTCCTTCAAGAGTTAGAGAGTAGCTCCTTCAAGAATTAGACAGTAGCTCCTTCAAGAATTGGACAGTAGCTCCTTCAAGAGTTAGACAGTAGCTCCTTCAAGAATTGGACAGAAGCTCCTTCAAGAATTGGACAGTAGGTCCTTGAAGAATCGGAAATTTGCTCCTAATGAAATTGGACAGTAGCTTCTCAGACATGCGTTAAGGTGGTCTTTAAAAAGCCCAAGACATACTTGTAGCTCATTCCCGTTAAGCAGACGAATTATTTTTTCGTCGTGTTTTAAATCACAAGAAATCTAATCCTTAAGGCTGCTTTCTTTTATCAAAACGGTTCACTCTATTTTCAAGCCAATTCATCTAAATTGTAAAGCATAATTTCACGATTCCATGCACACTTCATCCAATCCTAATTAGATTATCCCTTGAGTAACTATCTTTGTTCGTGCTCGTACCTTCGGGTGAGCTAGGAAACCACAGGAAGAAGAGAACAAATATCTATTATTGCGTACGTTTTAATCCAATTTGTGCCGCATTGCAGGGCTCATGTTGCTTCTACGCTTAGCTACGTACCTATAGCTATTTGCTGTATATATACTGCATAGGTTGAAAAAGAAGATTGGATTTGTAAATTGATACAACCAGTGTCATTCGTCCTTTCTTTAATTTGGAGGTTGTCTTTGCCTCATTCTGTTAGGCAAATAGAGAAGAAACCTTTCGGTGTAGGTGGATTAGTTTTTTCTCGCTTCAATAAATATGGACACAAGCGTAGGGGATTACATGTATGTTGCATATTGTACGCCAGATAGTACGCTCGTAAGTAAAGAAGAAAAGGCAATAATACCATTATCGCTTTTGACGCTCTAGATAAGACTTTAGACATTCAAAATAAAACTGCATAGGATCGCAAGCAAGGCCAGGCTAGCTACGGCCAGAGCAAGCCCAGTCTTGGCTGCAGGGATGGCTTGGCCATAGACTAAAAAATGGAATATCAAAATGAGAATAAGACGCTCAATATGAGACCGGGAGTGAAAGCCTTCAGATATCGCTCTAACCCTCTGACCCTCAGCCAGCTCTCTTTCTTCACCCCTTGGGTTGCATCTGACCCCTTGGATTTCACTGTGATGGCACCATTGATTCCTGCAGCAGACCGTCAGCGTCTGATCGACGCAGTAAATAATGGATCAACCATCCTAGCTGCCGCTCAAATTCTCAAGATCAAGAGAGCGTCCGCCTTTAGGATCGCTGCGGAGTTCCGCCTCCATGGCAGAGTCGAATCCCTACCTCGTGGCGGTCGGAGAGAAGAAAATTGCAAGGCTGACAACGAGATGAGAGACTTCCTGACTGAGACGCTGGAGGAAAATCCCTTCCTCACACTCAAGGATATGTCCTCACGTCTGGCTGCGCAGTTTCCGGAAAAGCCGCAAGTCAGCTACAAGTGCGTGGACCGAATGCTGGCGAACCCTGAGCTAGTCGAGGAAGAGGCTGCTCCACCTGCAGATTTCACACAAGAGGAGTGGCGCTTCATGCTGCTGGAGCGGATTGCACGGGAGGCAGTCGGCCTCGTCATCACAGCTGAGAAGGCGGCCAGATGGGAACTCGGCTGTCAGAGGCACTTTGGCAGGTGCTTAAATCGAATGGCCTTCTAACGCTGTCCGCCAGGCTGACTTCAGTGATGGACTAAACATTTCGATACGCTATTCTGCTTCTTGTGTATTGTCTAATTTCTCCTTAGCTGTTTGTATGGTGACTGCCAAAAAGCAAATAAATTACGTTCACTCCCGGTCTCATATTGAGCGTCTTATTCTCATTTTGATATTCCATTTTTTAGTCTATGGCCAAGCCATCCCTGCAGCCAAGACTGGGCTTGCTCTGGCCGTAGCTAGCCTGGCCTTGCTTGCGATCCTATGCAGTTTTATTTTGAATGTCTAAAGTCTTATCTAGAGCGTCAAAAGCGATACTAAAGGCTTCACAGAGAATGCATTGCACTCCTGAAGTACAGTGTACATTCGTTTTGAGTGCTTCTGTGTTATCTCATTTCACCGAATTGGTTTCTCGTTCGCAACGATTGCAGTGGTGCGAGCTAGATCCGCGCTGCCACCGACTGCAGATCACGGATCTGCTAGTTGCGCCAATGCAGCACTGCACCAAAATGCCGCTTCTATTAGCCAATATTCGCAAGTACACTATCGAAGACAGTAACAAAGCGCTGCTAACCGAGAGTTTGAAACGAGTGGAGAACTCGCTGAGTAAGCTCAAACTATGTTCGAACTAAACTGAAGTATAATTTTAAAACTGAAAGGAAACTTAACTAAATCAAACCAAATATTTATTTTAAGAGAGCCTCGAAGAAAAACTAAAGTGGTTGAGAAACTTTGAGCGCCTGCAGAATATCCAACAGCAATTGATTTGGCCTGCCATCACTGAACTAGAGACCAAGGTATTCATTCCGGACTTTCTCAAGAGCAGCCTGAGCTGTCAACCCTGCGAGAAACTCATCGCCAACCCGAAGCGGCAGCTCATTCACGAGGGACTACTCAGTCTCGTTGGTGCGTTCTATGGACGGGAAAATAGGCAGGCAGGCAGGCAGACAGACAGAAAGACAGACAGACAGACAGACAGACAGACAGACAGACAGACAGACAGACAGACAGACAGACAGACAGACAGACAGACAGACAGACAGACAGACAGACAGACAGACAGACAGACACACAGACAGACAGACAGACAGACAGACAGACAGACAGACAGACAGACAGACAGACAGACAGACAGACAGACAGACAGACAGACAGACAGACACACAGACAGACTGACAATAAAAGATACACAAAAGTACCCTAAAGCAGACAAATAAACGAAAATAAAATGGGCTCCACAAACTAAAACAATTTATATGCTGCACTAACTTTTAGAAACAAGCCGAAGCACAGAAATCTATTGCTTTCTGTTTGACGACATTTTGCTTCTAACAAAGGTGAAAAAGCCGCCTAAGAAGGTAAGTTGTCCGATTTTCTTGGTGTACTTTTATTAAATCTCCATTCGTTTTTGTTGGATTTCCTCAAAATTTGCATCTGCAGCGATCGATAAACGACAGCAGCTCAGTTTACTCGATGTCGCCAACAGATGGCGCGGTATTCGTGGTATATCGGCAGCCAATTGCCTTGGATCGATTCAGCATTCACGATATTGGCTACGTTGAGGCAAACGGTTAGTAATTAACTAAGAAATGATGCTTCTTTGTCTTGTACTTTTATGGGATCAGTGTTTTATTTTTAACCTAGTTAATAAATCAACTTCTCATGAAAAAAACGATTATTTTTTCCGTGAATGCATACGCTTTCATTGTCGTGCTGAAAAAAGAACACTTTTGATGTCAAGTTAAAGCTAAAGTAAGTAAATAACCAATGCTAATCTTTTGACCTAAGTAGATTACTAATTTCAACCTCTCATTGAAACTGAAATAAATTCTGCCTGAATATTCCATGCTTTGCATTTGAAATACAATTCAAAGGGTCCCGAAATCGCCATTAATCTCCACTTAATCAGTAAAGGATAGATCTAATCTTACCTTTTTTGTCTTTCGTTTGATAAATAATTCTTTATTGTTTAATTTTTTCTTCAGCTAACGGTCTCAAACACGCATTCGTGCTGATTCACATTAGCCGATTTCAACAAATTATTGGAGTTTACACTCTGCAGTCGGCCAATGATCAACAAAAGGTAAAAATACCTTGTTAGCTATGATTTGTATTTTTTATTTTCGTTTGTTAGCATTAAAATGGTATTTTGTATGAAGTGCGTCGTAGGTAGCTTTATGGTGTCACTTAATTCCAACTCGAGCTCAGTAATGGCAAAAGAAGAGGGGGCGAGTGGCTCGGCGGTCTAGCGCGTCTGCCTTGTGTGCCACTGGTCCAGGTTCGATTCCGCGTTGTAGGTTGGCTATTTCCCCTAGCGCGGTTTCGTGCACAGGGTCACATTAATTTGGGGCCTTGCGCACGAATTGGTTGGTCTGTGGGCCAGTTGTGCAATTTACGCCCATGAGGGCAACCCCCCCCCCCAAGGCATAGAGAGTGTACATTCCTGGAACTGCCGCTTGTACACCCTATGTGAGTGCGTGACTGGGTGCCGGCTGTGTGTGTCTATGCCTGCATACCGTATTTAGTGTGACTGAACGCGCTTCAGGAGTCAGCGCAATGGACAGTCATGCCCAGTCGCTGGTTGTGGGACGATGTAGTTTTAAGCGTCAAAGTGCCTACAAGCCCTCCTGCAGATTTAGCTTATTTAGCTTTAATGGCAAAAGAAACAAAAACAACATATTATCGTGCAAACCAGATGGCTTGGCTCGACAGTCTTCGCCAATCGCAGCAACGCTTCCAGGAGAAGCTCAAATGCAAATTGGCTTTGGCTGTGGCGGCGAACAGTCCGCGTACCAACACTCACAGCAAGCTGATCAGCAAGATGCAGCACATGCAGATGCGCCAGCAGCAGCGCCAGCAGCAGCAGCATTCTAGAAGGCGACGATCGGCTCGACTTATTGGCATCAAGGAGTCCGGTGCCATCGCTGCCGCAGCTACCGAAGCAACGGGCACCAGCGCCGTCCCGAACTGCGAGGACATCAACGAGGTGGAAGAGGAAGAGGACGACGAAGAGGAGGACGAAGGCAACGACCAGGAAGAGAACACCGAACTCCTCGATGACGACGACGAGTTTGTTGATGTCGACGAGGCCGCCGCTGACGACGGTGACGAAGACGAGGAAGCTAGCGCTTTGGCCACGATGGCGGAGGATCTCGGCAGACGCAAGAAGCATCATCGTCAGCAGTTGCCGCAGCTGCCCACTGCGCCTGCCACTATCGGGAGCAGTGGGAGCAGTATTGCTCAGGTAATAGCCTATAATTGATCTTTCTGTCATAAAATGGATTCTAATGCATGTAGAACTCTCCTGCGAGCTACACTGCGGTATCAGTTTCCTTCTCCGAATCAATAGATTAGGCATAAAAAGACCTCTGGGTTTTAGCAAACGAGGGAATTGATCGTATAAATCTTAAGGCTTTCATCAGGCGACTCGTGGATGTATGAAATAAAAACTTTAATTGCAGCAACGCCGACTAACTAAGCAACAGCAGCAGAAGCCACGCGGCTCCACGTCTGATCGAATACTCGAAGCAATCGAGGACGAGGACACAGATTTGAACTATATTGTCAAAATCAACGCGCCCTTCTCGCCGCCTCTATCGCCGACTGTTCACTCAATGGCAGGCGTTGGTGGAGTTATAGATGCCGGTATTAAAGGCATTAAAAAACGTGAACTACATCGAATTGATAGACCTCTATCGCCAAGGCAACAACAGAAACTACAACAGGAGGTACATTCGCAGCACAGTCAGCCTCCAAATCAGAAACTTTTGTTGCCGAACAAATTTCTGGACATTAAAATGTCTTTACCGTCGCGATCTCAACAGCCGAAGCAGCGTCTTCAGCAGCAACATCAGCAGCAGTTTTCGCATGGAGCTGATCGCGTTAAACCCAAGGATGCTGGTGGCAGCAGCACAACAGACACGGGTTGCTCTGTAAAGCATCTGCTCGCTCTCGACATTGATCAGCAGAGGCCTCGTTCATCTAGCGACGTTCGCGAAATCGACATGAGCCCTGACGATACCGAATCTCCAGTTGGCGGCGGACATCAGGAGCGCTCCGCCTCCGTTGGCATCATCAACAGCGAGCTTGGCATGGGGCGTCAGCTATCAATCATCGATGAAGATCAACTACAGGATCTGCCAGTGGCTGTCTCAACTGCACTGAAAGAACAAAAGCAACAGCAATTGCAACCGAGAAAACCTGGATTCTAAACTATAACGTTAATTACGAATAAAACATGCGATGTATTTCAGTGAAAGTATTCTCGATGGTTACATTTCTTCAATGAAATTTTATTGCTTCATAGAATTAATGCATGGTTAGAAATAGATAAATCTCGTGGCTGAGTTAATGACAATCAAGTCAATTTAGCCACTATTGTTTTTTTATTGATGAAACAAAAAATGCCCCGTCATTATACTGTCAATGTCTTTGTGTTTGTGCCATTTGCATTGTTTCTAATTATTTCCGTTTGAAAATACTTTTTTTCTTTTTTTTCTAACTGCTACTTGGAATAAAACAGACCCTTTTTACAATTTTGCAAGTTTTATCGATGAATCGTTTCTTTCTAAATAAGTTTTGATGCATGACATATCAAAGTGTTGTACTGGTACCACTTACGCATCGTTGTCCTGTAAATAATTTCGAATTAGAACTAGTTTTAGCTTAAAATGTGTACTTTTTTGTGCGTTTAGTCGCGGATGTCCTTCCTTGAGGAATCATTTTTATATACACGGGCTACAATTACAAACCCAATGGCAATGTCGAAAAAGGCAAGATTATTCGAATGTGTCTATCTACCCGAACACCGAAGTTAAATACTAAAAAATCCCATTTCGAGAACCTAGAACTACAATTGGTTGACGACCCGGGCTAACACTTTGTTATTTTGCAATAGGTATTCCTCAGTAATTTAGTTATGACTGTACTATTAGCTAATACGTTTTTTCCTGTTTCATTCGACAAAAAAACTAAATACAAGCTCATTCCCTACCGTTATCAATAAGCTCGTTGATTAACAAATTTGTCAAAAAAACTTAAATTTGAACTAGAAGTCTTCCATTACTGTTTTAATAAGCTTCTGGATTTCATTAAGTTTGAATTGGCGCTTAAAAATAAAAAAGTAAATGAGAAATAATCAAACAGTTTTTTTAGATTTTTTCAGTTTTAGATTAGTGAAATATGATCATTTGATTGAACATTTTGTTAAGAAAAATTCATACAAAATTTATGTCGACATTAAAACAAATAGTAAAGATTGTTCAATTCAGGGAGAGGGGTGTCAGATAAGGCTAGGTGAATTTAAATTTACAGTAATAATCAAAGAAGTATATTATTTCTTTTTTATCACAGTTAACTACTACCAGTAATACGAGTGGCATAAGTATACAATCGCACAGGATTTTCAAAATTTGTGATAAAAAATTTTGTTATTCGTAACTGAAATACAAAAATAGAAGCATTCAATACATATCATCCGTAATGTTTCTAGATTGGTGAAAATTCTATGAAAAAAGCAACAAATCCATACAATAAAAAATCAGAGAATAAAACATTTGTAAATTAGGGGAACATTTGGACAAAATTTATATATTTTTTTCGGAACAGCTATTACTTTTTTTAATTTTTATTACTTAAGAATCAGAGGAGCACTTAGTGTTTAAAAATATAGCCGAAAATACGAGAAATTTTGTTTATTTGCTTTCAGTTTGAAACTTTAGCATCTTTAGCATTGCTTAAGGCCAGACGTTTGCGAGTAGCGTAGCCCCTGTAATTGGCTTGTATCTTTGTGGCCGCCTTGTTGTATTTGAATGACTCGTCAGTATCCGGCTTGAATGGCAGGAAAATTTTAGACGGATGAGTTCATTTGAAAATGCATCTCTAGAGACTCGATAAACAACTGTATTTTTATCTTGAAGAATTAAGTTTTTAATTAGTTTTAATTATCAGCATTCGGATTTGTTAATCAGCATTAAATTAGCTACTATAGCAATTACCGCGGCATAATCCTCCGAATCAAACTGAAATCGATTAGGAGCGGCTGCGGCTCTGTAGGTTGCGTCACCACGATTAGCAACACTAGATTGTCTGCTAGCGCTGCTGCTTGTGCTGCTTGCGCTGCCTACTGGGTGCTGTAAGTGTTGTTAGTAAGTGCGATGTTATGGACAGCAAGTTAGCAAGTCAGGCAGATGTTAGGCAGAAATTATGAGAGGTAGACTATATCGACATGAGAGGAGAAATAAGAAGTAGACTGAGTTTGAGGAAAAATGAGAGGCTGAAACAACAGATAGTTAGGTAGACTAAGTCTATCAGAAAAAAAGAGGTAGATGGAGTAAATAGAAGAGAATAAAAAGTGGACAATGATTTACATACGATCTAAAATAGAGAGTGACTGAATTCAGAAAGCTAGGTTGTTAGATTCAAAAATAAAGCACAGCTGACACACGGAAGTGAGTCATCAAATGAGTATCATCGTGCAGCGATCAGTGAGTAAACAAATCAGTGTTGATAACCAACCGTGATCACAGGAATTAGGTGAACTACGAATATCCGCTATTATTGCTGATATGAAGCCAAGCTAATCAAAAGCTAATCAATTTTAAACACTTTTGTTAGATTTTTTTTAGTATAAAATGTTACTAATTGTTGCGTTGATGCATGGATAATTTATTAATTAAATTCAGACCCTTTGTCAGTTGATTAATTCTGGCTTGGCTTCTGCTGCTGCGGCTGCGGCTGCTGCTGTTGCTGCTGCTGCTGTTGCTGCTGTTGAGGCTGCTGTTGCTGCTGCTGCTGTTGCTGCGGTTGCTGCTGCTTTTCGGCCGCGGATTTTGCAGCGTCCTTCCTAGTCTTGTAACTGTTCACCGCGGCCTGAATGTTCTGAGCAGCAGCTTCTTCTGCCGGCGTCTTTTCGGGCTTGTTAGCATTTGACTGCTGCTGCTGCTGTTGCTGCTGTTGTTGTTGTTGCTGCTGTTGGGGCTGCTGTTGTTGCTGCTTCTGTTTTTCAGCGGTTTTTGCCACGACCTGCTTTCTGGTCTGATGACCCCTGTAGGCCGATTGTATTGTGGTGGCAGCTTTGTCCAGCTGCTGCGGCGTTGCCTGTTGCTTCTGCTGTTTCTGCTGCTGCTGTTCCCCCTGCGGCTGCTGCTTTGAATCATTGGCGGCTACCTTTTCTGCCGCAGCCTTTCTGGCCTGGTAGCCTTTGACGGAGCTTTGAATCGTGCTGGCAGCTTTTTCCTTTTCGCTATCACCGTTCTGCTTCGGCTGCTTTTGCTCCTGCTTTTGTTCCTGCTTTTGCTCTTGTTTTTGTTGTTTTTGCTGCTCTTGCTGCTTCTGCTGCGGAGGATTGTTGGCCTTTGAATTTTGCTGGTCAGGTTTCACCTCGATTGGTTTCTGGGCTACTTTTTCTGCTGCCGCTTTTCTCGATTCGAAACCACGAATGCTGCTCTGGATTGTTGTGGCCGCCTTGTCTTTCTCAGCCTTGTCTATTTGCTGCTGTTGTTGCTGCTTCGGCGGCTGCTTCTGTTGTTTCTGTTGCTGCTGCTGTTGCTGTTGTTGCTGCTGTTGCTTTTGCTGGGGCTTCTTTGGCGGCTGGTTGGCCTTGGAATTGTTCTTATCAGGCTGGATTTGCACCGGTTGAGCCGTCTGCTTCTCCGCAGCGGCCTTGCGCGTCTGGAAGCCTTTGATGCTCGACTGAATCTGGCTAGCCGCCTGCTCCTTTTCAGCCTGAGTGAGGAAGTGCCATGCAAATTGAGGTGTTCAGGTTCGAGTGAAGGCTTGTCAGTGCGTAAGTGAGCAATGCATGCACATTGATCAGTGAAGTTTTTGTATTTTATACTTTTATTTAGGCAGTAGTAATGCAAAGATCTATTAAAATTGGGTTGTAAATTTTTTTAACCTAAATAATTACTTAGGAATCAATCGGTTTGGTGTTTATCATTCCGTGATTAGAATATTGAACAACGGAAATCAAAAGTTGTATGGCAACTACCTCTAACAGGTGTAACAACAACAAACTCATGCCTCATTGACACAGGAAGGAATTAAAATGGCAAAAATTTCTAGCAAAATAGAGGCAGTAATTGGATGGCAAAAGACCTGATTTTCAGCAGGCAAAAGCTCATCCGTATGGGGATGCAACTGCAGATCAGTGGTATCGTCTTGATCTGCTACATCCTCGTCGAAATGATCAGACGGCTCGAGATGATCATCATTGTTATCAAACTGTTCAAAGCTGTTTAAACGCTGAGAATGGAAGAGGGAACGCCCGAGAAACATTAAATAATCATTTTTTTCGTTCGAAAATTTAATTTTTTCATTCCTTTGAATTCCTAGTTAAACGAGTTAAATACAAAATGACTAGGAAAAAAAGATTACCTGTGTCGGCTTGCGCGCTTGACTCTCTTGTTGTTTCTGTTGCTTTTGCGGGCTCTTTTGTTGCTGCTGCTGATTTTCTTTGGGCCTGCAAGACATTAATTTTGTTTACCAAAATTATAATTTATCTAGTTTCACCGATAAGCTATTTTTTAAATTAACCTTACCTTCGACTTGATTCTTTGGCAGGTGTAATAGGTTGGGCCAGATATTTTATGGTTGACCTGGAAGGAAAAAATGAATAGTCAATCTGTTTTTTTGTTAAAAATAAATAGAAAATGAATTTTGAAATGAGGTGAATCTGAATTTCAATAAAAAAATACGAAGATTTTCTATACTTTCTACTCTTAGTAAAAAGTCGTGAAAGTTAAAGGAAATTTTTTAATAAAAAATAAAATTTCAAATAATGTTCTGCATGTAACTAAATTACCAGTGCTGAACTACGTGGGAGGAAATTTGATAACAAATATAACAATTTTCGATCAATATACCACGCGTAGACGTCACTGTAACGAGTAGAAGGATTAAATTAACGAAAATATTATTCATTAGTAAATTAGAAACTTAGTAATCATTATATTGGCCTGCCTATGTAAAATAAGACTTTCGGATCTGGAAAGTCCCAATTGTAACAGCACGAGGGAAATCTTTATAACTGAGAGCGATTGCAATTTTTTTATTATTCAATTGCCATTGCAACAAAAAAATTGATCCTTATAGGTATACAGAAAGCATCTGCGTTCATAATTTATTAACGCGAAAAAGTTACAAACCAGTGCAAAGTAATAAACGGTCACCTAGGAGCTAGTTTAACAAAAAAGTTCAATTAAATTTAGCCATCAATTATTTATAACTGGTTCTTTGCCATCTGCGCAGATTTTCAAGTCACGCCTCGTAAAAAAAGCTGCAAAGGCTACACATCGAAGTGAGCACGTTTCCATGGTAATAATATACAGCCTCCAAAAACTATCGTTTGTAACTTAAAGTTTGTTAAATCTAATAAGTTCCTGCTGTACCAGACAGAATAAAAAACCTTGGATACTAATAGCTAATAATAGGCAAATTTTCTATTGTTGAAATGCATGGAGCTTTTGAGCTCTAAGCTATGGACTTAGTGCAACGCAACTCACGAATTTATACAGCTGAGATCAGTTAGCGGACTGCTCAAATTAAGCAGCTTCATTTGCCATCGCCTCAGGTACTTACTTGAATACTTGCTGGTTTTATGGCGGCAGGATGTGTTTTATTGGTTAATTTTATCCTTTTTTAATGCAATAACATAAAAAATATTAATTTAGACACTCGATCCTTCGACCAGATAGATGTACAGCCCTCGGCACAGCCGCAGCTAGTTGCGCAGCGCATTCGCGGGCTGTGTACAGCTTTCAGCCTGACGGGCTGGAGGGGCCCCAACACCCACCCATAAATTTACCCAGCTCAAACTGGTACCCGACCTCAGCTGGGTGGACTGAAGCAATGCGGGATTAAGTGCCTTGCTCAAGAGCACAAATTGTCTCCTAGGGCCGGGACTCGAACCCACGACCTTCCGGTTATGAGGCAGGCGCCCTAGCCACCAGGCTACAACTCCTCTTGATGCAAAAAACGTTGTGCAACATATGCTTAATGACATTGCACAGTGTGACATGCATTGGGATTCTAAATCAGACCATTACTAAGAAAACATCCTCCGGAATTTATGTCTCACCTGCGATCAGCTTTGCCAACAATCAGCACTGGAAGTTTCTGACCATACGGCCGAGATAGGAACGGCTCGTGACCAGCTGCAACGTAGTACTTCTCGTGCTCGATGTACTCGGGCTTCCAGATTCGTCTGCCGCTGATATCGTAGAGTCTGAATAATGATTGATTAGAAATCTATATTTATAAGCACGAATCTGAATTGCTGACATGTTGACATGACAAATTTTAGCCTGGTGTGGGTTAAACAAATTTTGAAGGTTTAGATTAACAGTTAAATTAATTTCTCACTTTCTAATGGCTCGATTCGAAGGAAGCACAACTCGCTCTTCAACAGCTTTGAGTACGGAGTCCATGGAAACTTGTTCGCTCGGTTTTAATAGTACGACAATGGCTGGCGTGAATTCGTCTGTGTTGCGGTAGACTCTTTAATGCGTGGGGAAGAACAATAAAAGCCAAATTAAATCCCAAACAATCCCAAACAAATTAAATCCCAAACAAATTAGGCTCCAAACAATGTATAGAAAGTACTTTTAAGCTCTTAGTAACAATGATTCTGTTCTTACCGAATGGCCTTCGATTGGGTACTAATGGTGTCCATTTGGGCGTTGAATCTAGGTTTAATAGACATGAACTTCTTGTTGTGCACAACTGGCCGAACCTGATTGCATAGATTTGGAGTGAGTAATGAAATTTATTCAAATGCATGATTACGAAAAATTTTGTACATTTTTCTGCACAGCTTAACTCGAAATTTATGAGTTTTTGTTCAGTAAGTATTCCCAACAAGAATGCAAAGCTTACCGGCTCCAGAACTACTCGATTATTTGCCAGATTTCTTCTCGGGCTAAATCCAGGTGAGTGGTCCCGACCAGTTTCTGGGCCACCGTGGCCTCCAGGATGTGCAGCACCAGCCTCATCTTCTGGGACATACCTGCAGTTTGAATGTGACTGACTGACTGACTGACTGACTGACTGACTGACTGACTGACTGACTGACTGACTGACTGACTGACTGACTGACTGACTGACTGACTGACTGACTGACTGACTGACTGACTGACTGACTGACTGACTGACTGACTGACTGACTGACTGACTGACTGACTGACTGACTGACTGACTGACTGACTGACTGACTGACTGACTGACTGACTGACTGACTGACTGACTGACTGACTGACTGACTGACTGACTGACTGACTGACTGACTGACTGACTGACTGACATGTCAGTCATGCATGTAGAAAACTCACGGCATTGGCTTGAATCTCTCGCCCCTGGCCAAAACCACATAGTGACCCTTGTCCTCCAGCGAGTCCAAGTCGCGCAGTTTCCGTCGACCTCGCCGCGGAGTGACAATCGTCCTGACGGCTCCTCGAATCGGATTGACGGACTGAGTGGCCTGTTCAAGGAACACGTCCCAGTCGCGAGTTTGACGCGGATTCAGCACCAACTTCTTGGACGGCGCGAACACATCGCCGTTGCGGTACAGATAGACACTCTTGACACTGTTGGTTGAGCTTCTCGAACTAGCTGTGGACGAGGTGCCCGGATTGTCGCGTTGTGGCGTGGCTTGCTGCGTGGTGCCACCGCTGCCGTCGCCTGCATACCCGCCTGCGTCCTCATCGGGGTGGTGTCCGTTCTCGTCTCGGTAGGAATTATCCATCGGAGGCTGATTCTCATCAGCCGGATACGTGGTTGCCATGGGAATCAAAACAGAGATTACTCAATTTATAGGTTTACTTATTCTTACGTGTCTAATTTAAATGAAGAATGGACATAGTTATGCACAGTTGTAACGCAAATTGAAGGTACAAGTTTAGCACTTCAAGTAGCCGTTTGATTTTTTGTTTGAAAGTGATTTACTTTGCGTAGCTCAGATCTCAAATACAACTGTAGAAGGCAAACGTGCAGTTATAGCCTTTGCGTTAAATAAAACTGAATTGGCGCGTTACAAAATTCTGTTGTCAATGACAACCAGCTACGGAGAGCTAGTGCAGCCGAGGCAGAGAGAGCGCGAAAGAGTAAGGTAGCAACGGAATGGCTTGTACAGATTGGCTGGCTTTTGAGCATTAGAGTCGGAGAGAAATAGCACACACACACACACACACACACAATATAAAGGTAGCCAAGAGTCGGCTTAGCAGGAAAAAAAGATAATGAGGTGCTGCACGGAGAGATAGATGGATTGCAGATAGAGACTGCAGAGTCTATATTGGTATAATATATATGCTCTGCGAGTGTGCGTAGCTCTGTGGGGTGGGTCCACACAAGGTAAGGAACTGTCCCAGGTGGGGTACTACCAACCCTTCCTTCGATATCGCTTGCTCCACAGCAACTACTTTTCAAAAAGGCCAGTGCCGAACCGCCACAAGCGTTTTAATTGGTGCTGCTTTTTTACATAGGGACGAATTTTCCTGAGTAGCTAGTAGTAGCTCTATTTGTGGTGCAATACTCGACCCAAGTACCTCGCTCGGTTGCCTTTCTTCAAAGATTTCTTCAAAGATTATTGGTATGCAAAATATGAAATAGGCACGCAAATATAACTGTACTTTCAATGTACATAGTACTGTATAAAGATTTCATACTAATATTGAGCTTATGAACAACCAATAAGACTGCGAGCGTATTTGTTCAAAGAAACAGTCAAAATTTCATAGTTTCACTTTTTTTCAAATTTTTTAATGATAAACCTCGTCAAAAGGTAAAATTGCAAGGTTCGGAGTAGCTGTCTACTTAGAGTAGCACAGTGTGATTTGGGGAAAAAACAAGAGCAAAAAGAAATGAACAACGTATATTATATTATACATACATAATTATACTTTGAGTTAAATGAATAAGTAATTTCAAATTTAGTTTTTTATTGAAATTTTATAATCAGATACAGAAATATTTAATGGCTATACATTGCAATTTGCGGAAAGGGTAAATAAAACGAAAAAAACTAGTGTAACTTAATTGGTAAATCATGTGCATAGGAAATTTTAATTTTTGCAGCATTAAGAAACAATTTTTTCGATTAAATTATTTGCAATTCAAAAAGCTTTGGAATTTCAAATTTCAAATAAGTCATTGGCACCCGTTAACAATCGAGTAGAATCATAAATAACATAATGGTGCGATTTTTTCAATTTTAAATCATTACATTAAAACGACCGACTCTTAGGTCTGGTGTACTTTTAACAGAAAGATCTTTATACAGACATTTGTTTTTTGAAAATGATTTTTTTCAAAAAGCTATCAATCTAAGCAATTTTTAGTCCTAAAAGTCAACAGTTTTCGCGTTTTACTAAACAATCAATCATCAATCAATTTAAACGAAAGTTAATCAATTAATGAAAAAAAATCCTTTCAGCTTCAATGTAAATTTTTAATAGAACACTGTTAACAACAGTTAGCCAACTCAGATGCTTCAAATAGTGTTACTCGAACACACAAGAACCGAAACAACTTGATAGGCCGTGATGGGATTTGGCAGTTCCACCAAGAACTCGATGCCACTATCTCCGTCCGATCTAACAGTTAACGATTTCAATTGTTCTTCCAATGCATTGGACTCGAAAGCGGCTTTAACAATACCGTGTCTAGGCAGGTTGAATCGCAGACTACATTTCGGTACGAATCCGCCGATACTTTCGTACAGACGCACTAGAAACCAAGTGTCCTTGGAGTCGTCACGGTTTGGAGGATGGACCGGTTTAATCCAGTCCAGCACGATAGACCTGCTGCTACCAGCTCCGGCCTGCTCCACAGCTACTAATGGGGCTGGCACTGATAGTGCAGCTGGATCTGCTGCGATACGAATCCTCATTAGTTCCGGGTCACATTGGTATCCAAACTGGCAGGCTGTGGCAATAAGATTGCAATCAGCAGTATTGTTATCAGCTAGACCAGCTAGTCCGCGATGAGGCATCAGTGCGTAGCGAAGGCAGTGCTCAGCATTGAAATCAGCCGTGGCGTCTGGTCCGCGAGGAGATCGCAGCAGGCTCAGATTGACAACATTGCCCTGTCTAACGCTGCCACCGTAGATGGCCTGTTTAATAGTAGCCAGGCCAAAGCTCGGCTCGGACAAATCCAAATACCGATGCGAGCAGTGCTCGTGAGCCGCCCAGTCCCAGCTGGTGTTGTCTCGCGTTGGACGATCAACTCTACCGGCTTGAATCTCTGCAGCGGCTCGTGTAACGCCACGAACAGCGCAGGGTAGCTCAACGCGAAGCAGAGTGTGGGCGGCGCGCCAAGGTACAACTCGGGTGCAGAATGACAGACAGTGAGGCCGTTCAGGTAGCAAAGCAACCTGATGCTCGATTCGGGACACCAAGTTTGTGTCGCTATCCGACGATACTGGATAGCTGGTTAGCTCGTACACAGCTTGACAGCTATGGGGACTAGTGATTCTGCAGGACTCAATTAGTTGAGCCTTGCCAGTGGCATCCTCAGCAACAGTAGTTCGAGTCTCCCAGCTATAGTCCATTATATCCCAGGCGTCCCAATAAAGCGGCATGTCGTGATAGTAAGTCAGTTGAATCGGCGCTGACAGGCACTCGCGACCGCCGCCAACGGACTTGCTAATTAGAGACACAACTCGGCCAAACGTATCGATACGTGCTTTCAAATGATCATTTTCTAGCACAATGTCCGAGCTTGAAGACTTCGAATCAATCACTGTGGTTGCAGTTGGTTTCGTTTCGATTGCTTCCAGACTGTCAAGTTGGTGGACTGAAAAAGACGGCAGCTTAACTAGTCGTTGATCTGGAAGCGTCAGAGACATCGACCATTGAGTTGGATTGATAAATGCTTCCTTAGTAACAGCTTGTGAAGCATCGTTTTGGCTGCGAATGTCATGGCATGTGGCCAGAATTTGGTTGTAGTGACGAGTTGAGTCGGCGTACACTCGACCGATACTGGAGCCTGGGAGGACATCGTGAAACTGATTCAACAGAAGCAACTGCCAAGCAGTGTCTAGCGAATCCAGGGTCTAAAATGATGGAAAACAATTTCAATGAAAGTCATTCCCTAATTTCGCACATGTTTTAACTACACTTACTTTAGTTGACGCACTGTCGCCAGCAAGACCAAAAGCTAGCAGCAACTCGGCTACGCGTAGCGCACTTTCGCATCGAAAATTGCTCAACTTAACGTCGCGATGCGTCGTATAAGTTCCATTGTGCAATTCCAGATAGAGTTCGCCTGTCCAACTGTGCAAATTGCAACGATCAGCTTCTAGAGCGTTGAATAGGCTGGTAGGGGTGCCGTGACGCAACTGGGGCAGACCGGCACAATCGGACAGTCTGTCCAGCCTGGCCAGCATATCCGGACCGGGTCCTTGGCCTCCGTCGCCGTGGCCGTACAGGAATGCGGCGTGTCGGGTCCGACCTTTGTCGCGGTGATTGCTAGCGGAGAAGACCATTTCCGATGGGCGAACCTGTTGAGTTAATCCATTTATTAAATTATGCTTGAATTAAGTGTTCAAGTAATTCAAATTAGCTAGGATAGCATCAAAGGTTTTTCGCAAGAATGAAAATAGGGAAATTCGAACACGGGAAATTTTACAAGTTCTCTAAGCATTAATTAGATGAAGAGGCATATCACCATTTAAATAAGCGCTTTGTTATTCTTGCCATTTACACTAGGAAGCCTTCCTGATTTTAAGTCTTAAAAGCCGAAATCCGGATCGAATACAATGGCTCCGATTTTCCGTATCTTGTTCGTTCCCCCCTCTCAGCCTAACTAAAGCAAGCCATCTTGGTAGCAAATTCAGTTTATGGAGCGATACTTCCAAAGTCCGAAGTTCAGTTAAAAAATTCTCATTAATTTTGTGTTATTTGAGCACTGGGATGTCCGTAGTATAAGGCATATAATATTGGCAGATAGTTTAAAAAACTAACTTAATCAACTTAACCAAAAGCTACAATAGGTATAATAATAAAATGGCACGCATACAGGCAGTAGCAGCGGTAATAACACATAAAGCAGCATGATAAATTAACCTGCATAAATTAACCGCTCCACCTAGATGAGACATTGCATTGCAGATAGCTATGGAACCCATAGAGGGTGAGCCGGACAACGAGAGGCGGCCTAGGGCGACAGTTGACAAATGATCCAGACAGCGGGGCCCGGGAGAACTTCGGATAAATATCGGGGGGACAGCCGCGGAATTGCCTTGGCTAGCCAATCTCAAGTTGATCCAAACATGACTGACCAACTGAACAGTTAAACACACAAAATCTAATCCCTAGGTTTCTATATAACGCAAGCAGTGTTAAAACTGAGGCTCTGAATCACTCTGGGACAGAGAGGAGCTTAGTAACCTGCTAGTATAATGTAAAATTTTTTATCTTGAAATGCGCCCCCGCTCTAGACATCATGCCACCCAACTCTGCGTCACTAACTAACCACCCCGATTTGGGGACAGACAATATTTTACAAATATATAATTTGGGGCGGTTAGTGGTTGTTACCAATTTAAATTATGGCTGCCACTATAAGCAGACATAGCTAATAAATTCCGAGTTAATTGGTACCCCTTATTTGCTCTAAAGCACACCCTCAGATTCTTGCTTAATTAAGAAGAAAAAATAATCCGCTAGACTGGACCAGTGGACCAGCTGTTGGAACTACTAAAGAGAGAACAGAAAAGCAGGGATTACACGTAGCACCCCTATATAGGCTGCAGTGTTTGAACTTTCTAAGATTATTCACTCGGATGCTCTATAAATTACGAGCGTATCATTCGATATCATCTCTAGTTCCATCTAAATTTTCAATTTTTGGCAAATGTTTCTATGTTTCTAGGTTCTAACTATACAAAAAAGTAGATCGTATAGTTATTAATAATAATCTCCAGGAGGGATGTAGGCAGGGCACCTTGAAGCTTGAAGCGACATCGTCCCACAACCAGCGACTGGGCATGACTGTCCATTGCGCTGACTCCTGAAGCGCGTTCAGTCACACTAAATACCGGTATAATCCAAAATAACACCCAGTTAGTTACGCACTCACATAGGGTTTAAAAGCGGTAGTTCCAGGAGAGTACACTTTCTATGCCTTGGGGGTTTCCCTCAGGGGCGCAAATTGCACAACTGGCCCATAGCCCAACCAACTCGTGCACAAGGCCCCAAATTAATGTGACCCTGCACACAAAACTGCGCTAGGAAAAATAGACGAACTAAAATGCGGGTTCGAAGACGCACTAGATCGCCGAGCCACTCGCCTCCCAGATGGAAGCATAGTTATTAGTATCCAATTATTCGATTGCATTTGACTAACCTGCATGCAGTAGGAATCGCCCGGTGGAAAATGCGCCAACACCTCGGAACCATCGATGCCGCGCCACACAAACGAATGATGGGGAAACTTGTTCACTAGCGACCAGCTGAGCTTCTGGGTTAGAAACCAACGCATGCCGGCGTGCTGCATCAGCTGCGGCAGCTGACCGCTATAACCAAACGTATCTGGCAGCCAAAACTCTGGGCAATATCGTCCGAAATGGCGCAGAAAGAATCGTTGACCGTAATAAAATTGTCGCAGTAGCGATTCGCAGCAGGGTAAATTTGTGTCCATCTCAACCCAGCAGCCGCCAACTGGTAGAAAGCGGCCCTGCTTGGCCAAGCTGACTATTTCTGAGAACAGGTCCGGATAGTCGCATCTTAGCCAATCGAGTTGTTGAGCCTGAACAAATTATATTTTTAGCAAGTAGATAGCTTTCATAGTGCTGTAGAGTGAGGTAATTACGAGCGTATCTAACCAGCTAATTTCTAATGGCAAAAAGAATTAACAACGCACCTGCGATACTACAAACGTCATTTGCGGATGCTTGCGCATCAGGCGCAACGTGCTGGACCAACTTCGAGCAGTTTTACGCCTAGTCTCAGCGTAATCCCACAGCCAGGCAGTGTCAATGTGACAATGACCCATGGCGTGAAGCAACATTCGGCTAGAGGAATCATCTCCACTACTAATTGATTCTGCTACAGGATTAAAAAATTTGTCAGCCAAGCTGATGGCATCGGCATAGCGCAGCTGCAGGCACAGATTAACTATGCTATTTCCACAGTAGAGAGCCCGATGTCCTTGGTCGGTGTCCTTGAGCTCTTTGGCGATATCCATGAGTAGGTTAAGATCTTCTATTAGGCGGCAGATCAAAGGATCTCTACGTATGAGACGACACACTGATATGGTGCCCTTCCTAGCAGGATCCGGCGGCTTGACACACGAAGGACCAGCACCAAATAATTCACTAACTGAGCACTGTAAGTACAGAACTATCTGGTTCGGATTGACTGGCGACTCAAGGTCATCTAGTGAAGACAGCTCAGCCGTCTCTCTGGTGCCATCATGAAGAGACGTTACACCCTGAATGATGCGACCCGCTCCAGAGAAGATCAGCGCCTCTGTACCAGAATTCCATTGAAAATGTACATCGCTACCAGATGGAGATTGCTTGCCTTTGAGAAATGATTCATTCATCCAGTCAGTTCTAGGAAGATAAACCCGAAACCAGTGTATACTCCATCTGGATGGGAATTAAAATTGAATTAACCTAAACATTAATTTTACATTCAATAATAATTCAAACATCAAATGTCAGACTTACACTGGACCGAAGCTGAATCCAAGGCTAACATCTTCCCAAAGACATTCATTCTCTTGAACTTCTGTGCTAAGCCAAGAACCGAGAAACTCTTCAGACTTTAAATGTTGTATTTTCAGTGCAGCTGCTTGATGAGTTAGCAGTCTGAAACATCAAAAATTTTCTGTAAGCTTTTCTAAAATTTTTGAAGTAATAAAAACAGTAGCTAAAAGCATCTACACACCTTGAAAGCAAGTTTGAATCAGAAAAATAGTGGGGTGAAACAAACTTTTCAATTCTTTCATATGTTGTCCGCCAATTTTTATAAACATCTTGCAGTGCCATTGTCTGAAATGACCAGTAGGATATAGTTTTTAATGTACTAATAGTCATTTAGATAAAAGCAAAGGTCAAAATCAGTGAAAATATTTTAATTCAATGATTAAATTTGCTATGACACTTAAGTGCAGTAGTGGATATTTAAGTTAATTAAGCAGAACTGCAGAATTCATAAATTTTATATATTATTATTGAAATACTAACATACCATCAAAATGATTTAAAGCTATTATTGAACAAATCAGCAACTTTGCAAAATTTGCAAGTTGGTTTGGCATCTTTCATAAAATCAACTCAATACATCAAAAATAGACAGCAAAAATACTGTAGACTATCAAAGAAAAGTATAAAAGCTTAGTTTTTTCTTTAATTAATACAAAAACTCTTCAGTATACTAGGCCTAATAATGATATTAGTAATATAATCGTTTCATCTTTACACTCCTCTGCTAATTACTATTTATATTTACATTAAAAAAATACAAAAAGACGGTAAAATTTTAAGAATGGTGTTAGATATTATTTGCATGAATCCATTTTTTAATTGCTTACTTTAAACAGCCAGCATCAAGGTGGTAATCACATGTGATGTGAGTCAGTGCTTCTCTGAGTTTTAAACTAAGGTTAGTTTCGAGTCTGAAGACGTTGGTTTTGTGGAAAATTTATTATTTGAATTCGAAAATTAAAATAATTAGAGCTAAAAGTGTAAAAAATATATACGAAATCATTTGTAATTTTTTCTACCCCCTTTAGACATTAAAACAATATATTGCTCATAATTTACATACCATTAGGCATTTCTTGTTAAAACTCAATCATAATTTGATGTACTGTAAAATCACTGTAGACCTGCACCAGTCACTCCGTCTAGAGAACTTGACTGGGGCCTACATATACACGATTAGGCCAAAGTTTTTGAGTTTGATTGATTGGTTTATCTTTACGTTTTTGTAGTGGTGGGCCTGTTTTAATGTGCGTCGGACTTCAGACATGCTATTAAAAGTCCAAACAGTGGACTTCAGGCATGTCCATTAAGGTCCATAAGATGGCCTGATTCAAATTTTCAATTTACATGGCAATGGGTTCTTATTTGATATTACTTGACCAATTCAAAAGTTTTAGGCCTATTAAGCCCTAGACTAATCTCTTCTTTTTCTGTCAAAAAGTTGACTGTTAGTAATTTCTTATCCTGTCAGATATCAGGATTCAAATTTTAGGGTTTCCAAGACAAGTTGACCACTATGTTGAGCCTAAGGCCCTAGCACTAGGCCTATCAGTGTCACAGTCTATATTGTAGTAGATGATTTATAATGTTATTGAAACAAAAAATGTTTTAATAGGTAAACTGAAACATTGTCAACAAAACCAAAAAGTAATGTTTTTATTTTCTTCAGTTCAGGCATATGACTACTAGCTGTTAGGCATGTAGGCTACTAATTGCCTGTTTGCATATTTTGCTATGCATAGAACTATTTATCTAACATTGTTGCAAATAGATTTAGCAATCTTTAAAATGACACCTTACTTATATTAGTTTCCCTAAATATTTAGGCAAATGACAAATGTGTCTTATAAATTTTGGTATCAATTTTTAGTATGATTTTGTTGTAGGGCTATTTATCTTATTTCTGACACCAAAGTGGTCGTAAGGCTTTTTATTACACAATTCTATTGCTTCTCTTGTAGATACTGGTAGCGTACTGGTAGCATGGCTAATTTACTTTAATTGCATGCAGTAGCATATCAATCTCTTTTCCCGAGCGGTCTATATTATATCAGGGCATTCCCTGGATCAGAGGGTCATGGCTTATTAGTATACGTCTCAGTAATTCATTTGCATATGAGTCTTAGCAATGGTCTCAGTATGAGTCTTAGCAATGGTCTCAGTATGAATCTTAGCAATGGTCTCAGTATGAGTCTTAGCAATGGTCTCTGTGAATCTTGCTACTCTTAGTAGCGGTTACTCTCAAAATCGGTCTCAGTATTTAGAAAATCACTAAGTCTTTGGAAACACTCTAGGAACACAGTTTATTCACTTTTTATTTCTCCTAATGGGAGCTCATTGGTGGGTTAATCTTTCTCTGCAAATTTTTGCTTATATTTATAGGGTCATGTTGCTCAAAAATATTTTGAAGCAATATACCATTTTAACAAACATTCATTCAAAAATATTTAGGAACAAAATTGCATTTAAACAAAATTATTATTTATTTCGCATGAATTCAAAATTATGAACACCATTACAATTTATTTAGTATAAAAAATAAACAGAATATATGCTAGTTATGGGCCTTTAAAACTTTTTTGCTCTATTTCTTTTCATATGCCTAATTTATTCTAAATACTAAGCTAGTTGTTTTGATGTCCTACACTTATTGTCTATATTTATTAATATTATAGTATCTTAAAAATAGCAAAATAAGGCAAAGGTTTATTTTTTTAAGTTAGGCCTAGGTTTAAAGTTTAATTTAAATATATAGATATTTAAATGCATTTATATTACTTTTATTAATTATATGGATTGTTTTAGACCAATAGCTATTATTAATATATAGTACAACTTATACATTAAATTGTAAAAAATTCTAGATAGCTAGGTTTTATTTTTTGGATGGGCACAAGATGCAAAATTGCATCATGTTCTTAATTTTAAGATGCAATTTTAGGTTTTAGGATGCAATTTTTCTAAAGTCCCATTGAACAAGTCTTTTATTGTGAATAATTAAAAAAATCAGGATGCAAAATTGCATCCTATATTGGATTTCAGGATGCAATTCTCAAAGTCAAGATGCTATAGCATCCCTATTGCACAAAAAAATAAACCTAGCTAGACAGTAATTAGATATATAGACTATAATAGGCTATATAGAGCCTATTGATAAAGTTAGACCTGGTCTAGAGACATGTTTAAATTCAACTAAGTAGCAAAGTATAGGTGATAAATACCTAATTGTATCTGCTTTTTGCATTATTAGAAGGTATCCATCTAATTGTAAATTTACAAAGTAAAATAATAGATAGTTGGCAAAGTAGTAAAGTACTTTGTCACCTGCTATTTATATTGTAGCTACAAGTCCATTTTTTCAAAAAGTTCTACTCTATTTCAAATTTTCATGTATGTAATTCAGGTGGATTTTTAGGTATAGGCATATTTTGGGATATTGGTTCTTTGTTGTACCAAAAAATATCTGAAAAGATAAAATTGTTTTATTTTTATCAAAGATTATATTCTAAAAATGGTGTCATTTGAATTTATGGAATATTGATTTTAGTATACTGATATCCCCAGCTATATTAGCTATTAGGTTGCATGTATAAGTAGTGTGGCCTAGTGGCTAGTATAGCTTATAGGCAATAGTAGGTGACTGAGGCTTAGCTAATAACTAATAGTTATGTCTACATAGAATGTCAGAATGGTATAATGCAATATCAAGTAAGATTTAGTATATGATTCAATTATTATTTATGCTGCATTATTAACATAGCAAGGGTAGGCTTCCAAACACTGAGAAAGATATAGTAGTGCAATGATATAGGATCTTTATGCTCTAAGGACTATCATGCACTAGTAATAGAATTGCAGTTGGCCAAAAAACTTTCATACTTAATAGGGGCATCTGGTACATTTAAACCCTTGTCTACAAGTATGAGCTAGGCTTATATAACATTACAATATTAAGCAAAAATGATTATCAAATTGGTATCTTAACAATTTTGAAATTGAAAGCCATTGACCCCTGAAAATTACAAGAGTGACTATACTATATCATATTGTATTCTTACATACATATATTTCTAGTTTTATAAGTTTAGTATTGTCTAGTATTTTATAATAAAGTAAAACAAAATAAAATGTCCTTATTTCAATGAAATATAATCTTTTTTAATTACATTCTATAAATAAAGGAAAATAAATTATTATATTGCTTAAGTATCTGCAGTAATTTTTTAATATAATCTCCTACTCATTTTTACAATTAAACAATGTCATTTATCTTAGAATATAACCAATTTACCATCTGTCTTGTCCATAAAGTTTTAAGAAGCAAAGCATTTTTTATTATACAGTGATTAACTTTTTTTCAGCTCAGTAATTAACTTTATCAGCCAAAAAAACTAAAATATTTAGTATTGCTACTACTATGGCATCATTTAAAATTGAACCATTAGCTGTGTCTAAAATAGTGCTGCATGCCTGCAAGTATCCGCATGCTGCTATCAATGGGGTAAGTTATTCATCACTTGTCCCCTTTCTGATATAGTTTTATTTAATGAACTATTTTTAATATTTTAATGCTTTGATAATTGCATTCATAAAAATGATATGATGATTCCTTGATTAGAGGGGTGCTGTTAGAGATCTGTAATTATCTGGTTAGTTAAAAGCTGTTACTGATTTACCATTTTTGTATTCAGCATTATTCTAATTAATAGCTATTTAAAAACCAAATAGGTTCTTCTAGCTGACAAGCCATCCCCAGATGCATCTCCGTCAAGCTCTTCACCTATTGTTGTTCGCGATTCAGTGCCGCTGTTTCATAGCAATTTGAATTTGGCGCCAATGCTTGAGGCTGCACTAATGCAGATTGAGGCAACGTGCAAGGACTCCGTCATTGTTGGCTATTATCAGGTTGATAAGTGATTTTTATTTCCATGCAATCAGACAGACAGATAACAGACGGTCAGGCAGGCAAATTACAGAGATAGAACAGAAAGATAACAGACGGTCAGACAGACAGACAGACAGACAGACAGACAGACAGACAGACAGACAGACAGATAGACAGACTGAGAGACATACAGACAGACGACAGACAGACAGATAACAGACAATCAGACAGACAGACAGACTGAGAGACATACAGACAGACCGACAGACAGATAACAGACAATCAGACAGACAGACAGATGTTTGACCTAGCAGCCAGGACTGATACGAAGTCCACTTCTGATCTATCATGTTAAAAACCAAACGTGCAATTCCCAGGCAAACGAACTGCTGAATGAGACCTCACCAGAAGGTGTGGGCGCTCAAATCTATCAGAAAATAGCGGAAAATTGTCCGCTACCAAGAAGCCTGTATATCCTAGTGGATAACAAGACAATTGACAGGGACTGCTCGGCAATACCGTTGATTTATTATCAACGTAGAGATCAGAGTCAAATTCAAAAGCTGGAACGACTGTCCGCTAGTAGCGTTGCTATTGACAACGAAGCCGAGTGTTTAAAAACGCTGGCTAAACTGCTACGCGGGCAAGCATATCGGAATCTCGTTGATTTTGACAATCATCTTGACGATATTAGATTGGATTGGACCAATTCTTGTCTAGCGGATCAAATCTGTGGCTGATAAATAGCTAATTGTACTTTATAGTGCTTTTGTACTTTCATTTCGATAATCATTTTTTTTCGCGGCGTATATTGCTTGCTGTTATCGTTAAGACGTGCGCTGACTGTTACGTATTTGTTAAAGTTTTTTTTAGATTCTTCTTTGGGAGCTTCTATCCCTCACGTAATCCTTTAGTGGGAGCTTCTACCCGTCAGCTGATACTTCAGTGGTAGCTTCTATTCCTCAGCTGATACTTTAGTTAGAGCTCCTACCTCTCATGTGATCCTTCATTGGTAGCTTTTGCCCCTCAGCTGATACTTTAGTTAGAGCTCCTACCTCTCATGTGATCCTTCATTGGGAGGCTCTTACCCCCTCTAACAATCTTTAGAATTTTGTTATCATAAAAAATATTATAATAACAAAGCAGCACGCATTTTGGAAAATTATTTGTTGCACTTTTCATTTGGTAAAAATGTTTTCGTGTATTTTATGTTGTAGGTCGGGTTAATTTAGCTACTAAGTGTTGATTTTTTAGCGTATTGATTTCCGTTTATTTATTGTCCGCTTGAAAGTGCAAACTCATTTCATTTTGTCTAAGATTGACAAGAGATGATTGTTAATTTGAGCCTTGTATGCTTATCTAGTTCATAATTGTTTACTATGATGCTAATTACTAAACATTGCCTGTGTAGGTTATTAATATTACTAATAGCCTATGCAACTTTCTCTTATTCACTGATATTGATAATTCATAATGGCACTGATCGGAAAGTGTCCTTAATGGCCCTTAATTTTGACTAAAATTACTGCCACTCTAATTACCTTGGCAACTAAAAATTACTTCTAACGTTAAATTATTCAACGTTTCCGAGGTGTCTTCCATACTTTGGTGAATGAAATTTTGTTGTTGTACATTTTTTTGAATAAGATTGTTCAACATAGTGGAAGACTCCGCACCATTACCAAAAATCAACAAAATATTGTCACTTATTTCCTGAATTTAACCTAATTTAAGTGCTGCAATTAAACAGCGATGATTTATTGTTCTTTTAACAGTGCTGGTGTTATGCTTTTGACAACTAAAATAAAATTAATTAGATCAACTTAATTTAATTACAACAAACTTAAACTTTATCACAGCTTTATTTTACTTAAATTGCTCATAAATCCTTCAGTAGCCTGAACATTAGCATCTGAGGTAACACAGGAAATCCTTCAGTAGCCTGAACATTAGCATCTGAGGTAACACAGGAAATCCTTCAGTAGCCTGAAACATTAGCATCTGAGGTAACAGCAGGAAATCCTTCAGTAGCCTGAACATTAGCATCTGAGGTAACACAGGAAATCCTTCAGTAGCCTGAACATTAGCATCTGAGGTAACACAGGAAATCCTTCAGTAGCATGAACATTAGCATCTGAGGTAACACAGGAAATCCTTCAGTAGCCTGAACATTAGCATCTGAGGTAACACAGGAAATCCTTCAGTAGCCTGAACATTAGCATCTGAGGTAACACAGGAAATCCTTCAGTAGCCTAAACATTAGCATCTGAGGTAACACAGGAAATCCTTCAGTAGCCTGAACATTAGCATCTGAGGTAACACAGGAAATCCTTCAGTAGCCTGAACATTAGCATCTGAGGCAACGCAGGAAATCCTTCAGTAGCCTGAACATTAGCATCTGAGGCAACGCAGGAAATCCTTCAGTAGCCTGAACATTAGCATCTGAGGTAACGCAGGAAATCCTTCAGTAGCCTGAACATTAGCATCTGAGGCAACACAGGAAATCCTTCAGTAGGGTGAACAGTAGCATCATAAGTAAATTATAATTTTTAAATAGCGAAAATTGAAAAATTGATTGCTCAATCTAAAAAATTCCAGCCCTAATGCCAGTGTGGTAGTTGAGTGATGTCGCAAGACTCCGCACCATCACCAAATTCAACTGCTACAGCCAGAAATGGCAATTCTTCTTCCCAGCTTGGACAGCAACAAAAGTCACTATTTTTTGGCTGCTTCCGTCTGCCTAATGTAGTTAATCCGCGAACACGACTCGCTGTTGGTATTGCCTGTCTCCTAGGCGTTGTAATCATCTGGGTGCTGTCCTCGGAGCTAACCAGATTCATATTTATTGAGCAACAGTTTAACAAACCGTTCTTTACTACTTATTTTAAAACGGCCCTTTTCACGCTGTATTTGACCGGGTTTTTGTGCCTACCAAATTGGCGCAGTTTGTGCAGCAAAGGTGTCGGCTCTAATCATAGTGTCCGGCGGAGACGTCAACAACGTCGGGATTGTCGTCGTCGAGGCGGCTACACTCGCGTTGGGGACGGCGAGGAAGCCTCTGGCGAGGAAGAGGAAGATTTAGTTGACGAAGGTGTGGCTGTTGATGGCGAAAATGATGACATTGATCATGATGAGGATGATGACGGGTTTGAAGACGATGATGGACCGCCAGCTCTGGTGAGTGGATTTTTACGGCTGAACTTTGTCGTAATTGTGTACGTTTTTTCAATTTTGTTTCGTTAAATCAATTTATTTGCGAAACCTCTTAAGAATCTTGCTAAATTTGTTTTATTTTTTTGCCTATGTCTTTAGTTAGGCTATTTAAACAACAATCTTTTTTCTGCAGTTCCTACTGACTGTGTATTTCAAATTTCAAAATTTAACTTTTGAGCACGAGTTGAAGGCCTTTCAGAAGTATTGAAAATAGCTGCAATGGTTAAGGCTTTCTTCCACACCTCATTTGCCTTGCCATGTTGCGATATTTGTCAGTTTTTTAATACAAATTTATTTAATCCTTAGAAATGACATTATTGTCTGTATGTCTGGCTGTCCTTTGTCTGTGTCTGTCTGTCTGTGTCTGTCTGTACGCCTGTCTGTCTGTCTCTCTGTCTGTATGTACGTCTGTGTCTGTCTGTACGCCTGTCTGTCTGTCTCTCTGTCTGTCTGTCTGTCTCTCCGTCTTTCTGGCCTGTCTCTATATCTGTATGTCCAAATCATTACCTAATTGACTTGTATTGTATTATTCTCATATATCTTGAATTATTTAATTACCAACGGAGGCAGCCCAAAAATATCCTAAAACATAGGCTAATTAAAAAAATTTTCTCCTATGCTATAGTACTAAAATCTATATTTTTTAAGGGTTATATGCTGCTTTTATCAAGCCAATAGCCAATTTTACTGTTGATCTATCAAAACTGGTTGCTAAGTGAATTATGATTTTCAAAGATAGAATTATTTAAATATCCTCACAATTTTTTATCTGATCAGAGCGACCCGCGCTACGTGCCAGTTCGATTCGATTCGAGTAGCGACGCGGAAAGTGTGGCCAGTCTGAGCATCAATTCGGAATTCGATTCTGTGCAAAGACAGCGACTGCAGGGAAATGCCTCTAGTCTGTTGGGTGAGTGAGTCCCGCTTGGCTTTGTGCTTCGATCTTTTATATAGTTTGACTAGCTTGTGTTTCGGTTTGAAGATTTATCGCTGTACAGACATACGCACAGACAGGCAGACAGACTGACAGACAGACAGACAGACCGACAGACAGACAGACAGACAGACAGACAGACAGACTGACAGACAGACAGACAGACAGACTGACAGACAGACAGACAGACAGACAGACAGACAGACGGACAGACAGACAGGCAGACAGACAGACAGGCAGACAGACAGGCAGACAGACAGACAGACAGACAGACGGACAGACAGGCAGACAGACTGACAGACGGACAGACAGACATACAGACAAACAAACAAACAGACAAACAGACGGACCAAACAGACGAAAAGACAGAGACAGACAGACTTTTTTAATTGTATACTTTAACACTTGAACACGTTTTGAGGAAAGCCAAACTTTTTTTCAGCTGAAGAGAGCGTTAATAATAATCGCAATTGCGCGCAGCCCATAGTGGCCATTACGGGTAAACTCAGTGATTTAATATCCATTTTTAAGTCGTTAGTTTTGGCAATTTATCAAATTAAAAATTTTCTAAACTAACGTTCTAATAGATTTTATTAGTTTTATGGTGCTTGGTAAAGATGCGAATACTTGTGTCAGCTTTTTATATCCGTAATCCCTACACATCCCATGCATGTATCGATACTAAACCAGCATTTTTAAGCCACCCATTTTACCCCCTTCCCGCCTTAGTAACGGCAGCCACACCAACAGACCAGCAGCCAAATCCCGTCACACCGGCACCCAATTCATCATCATCCATCGACAACCAATCGTCTGACGTCATTAATAACGACATGGCCGCCAGCGGCAGCGGCAGCAGCAGCGTCGGCGGCGGGGGCCGCGGCGTCAGATTCTCCCGCTTGTCCGAGGTTCGCCAGCTAAGCGACAGTCACGCACATGCGGCCAATATGGCTAGGCTGTCCTATACGGCCTATTTGAGAGCTATTGAGTCTGGCCGGGCTGCTGGCTCTGGCGGTTTTGTTGCTAAGCGGGTGCCGCCGCTCTCTGTTATGGAGGTCGCTAAGGTGAAGATTGCTACTTTTCGATGCTAGTTGGTATTTTTTTTCATTCTTTAGGAAAATGCGTCTGTGTCCTCCTATTCTCCAGGGAGATGATTCTCTGTGTCCTCCGATTCTTCATGGAGATGATTCTATGTATCCTCCGATTCTTCAGGGAGATAATTCTCTATGTCCTTTGATTCTTCAGGGAGATGATTCTCTTTGTCTTCCGATTCTTCAGGAAGTTGATTCTTTGTGTCCTCTGATTCTTCAGGGAGATGATTCTCTGTGTCCTCCGATTCTTCAAGCAGATGATTCTCTGTGTCCTCTGATTCTTCAGGGAGATGATTCTCTATGTCCTCTGATTCTTCAGGCAGATGATTCTCTGTGTCCTCCGATTCTTCAGGGAGATGATTCTCTATGTCCTCTGATTCTTCAGGGCGATGATTCTCTCTTTGTCCTCCAATTCTTCAGGGAGATGATTCTCTGTGTCCTCCGATTCTTCAAGCAGATGATTCTCTGTGTCCTCTGATTCTTCAAGCAGATGATTCTCTATGTCCTCTGATTCTTCAGGCAGATGATTCTCTGTGTCCTCTGATTCTTCAGGGAGATGATTCTCTATGTCCTCTGATTCTTCAGGCAGATAATTCTATGTGTCCTCCGATTCTTCAGGGAGATGATTCTCTATGTCCTCTGATTCTTCAGGCAGATGATTCTCTGTGTCCTCCGATTCTTCAGGGAGATGATTCTCTATGTCCTCTGATTCTTCAGGCAGATGATTCTCTATCTCCTATAATTCTTCAAGCAGATGATTCTCTGTGTCCTCTGATTCTTCAGGGAGATGGTTCTCTATGTCCTCTGATTCTTCAGGCAGATGATTCTCTATCTCCTATAATTCTTCAAGCAGATGATTCTCTGTGTCCTCCGATTCTTCAGGGAGATGATTCTCTGTGTCCTCCGATTCTTCAGGTGGATGTTTTCTTTTTTTTCTCGAATATTTATTTTTCCAATTTTTTACTTTCCATTAAACCAACCCTCAGCTTTCGCTGCTATTCTGCCTAGTCTGGTTCCTTGGCAACTGGAGCTACCAGGAAGCTTTGAATCGAAGTCCACCAGGCGTCGTTAACGTCGTGTCAACTTCCTCCTCGTTGTTCACCCTGCTACTTTCGGCACTGTTCCCCTCTGATCCCAGGGATCGATTCTCCCTCAGTAAACTATTGGCCGTACTGTTATGCACCGCCGGTGTGGCCCTGATCTCCTGGTCCGATTTAGTTGTCTTTCACCGACGCAGTCACGTGCCCTGGGGCACCGCATTTGCTCTGCTAGGCTCAGTTTGTTACGCTATCTATCTGGTGATGTTGAAACGGAGGGCCAGGTCGGAGACTGCCCTGTCTTTTCCTATGTTTTTTGGTGAGTTTTGCTGACGGTGATTGTAATCAGTATTAAGATTATTATTATTTAACATGAAGTTCTTAAAGAATTTTTTCTGCAATAACTTAAAGACGAGATAAGACCAACTGCAAACAGTAGGACACAAAATACGGACAGTATGACACAAACTACCGACAGTATGACACAAACTACAGACAGTAGGACACAAACTACAGACAGTAGGACACAAACTACAGACAGTAGGACACAAACTACAGACAGTAGGACACAAACTACAGACAGTAGGACACAAACTACAGACAGTAGGACACAAACTACAGACAGTAGGACACAAACTACAGACAGTAGGACACAAACTACAGACAGTAAGCCACAAACTACAGACAGTAGGACACAAACTACAGACAGTAGGACACAAACTACAGACAGTAGGACACAAACTACAGACAGTAGGACACAAACTACAGACAGTAGGACACAAACTACAGACAGTAGGACACAAACTACAGACAGTAGGACACAAACTACAGACAGTAGGACACAAACTACAGACAGTAAGCCACAAACTACAGACAGTAGGACACAAACTACAGACAGTAGGACACAAACTACAGACAGTAGGACACAAACTACAGACAGTAGGACACAAACTACAGACAGTAGGACACAAACTACAGACAGTAGGACACAAACTACAGACAGTAGGACACAAACTACAGACAGTAGGACACAAACTACAGACAGTAGGACACAAACTACAGACAGTAAGCCACAAACTACAGACAGTAGGACACAAACTACAGACAGTAGGACACAAACTACAGACAGTAGGACACAAACTACAGACAGTAGGACACAAACTACAGACAGTAGGACACAAACTACAGACAGTAGGACACAAACTACAGACAGTAGGACACAAACTACAGACAGTAGGACACAAACTACAGACAGTAAGCCACAAACTACAGACAGTAGGACACAAACTACAGACAGTAGGACACAAACTACAGACAGTAGGACACAAACTACAGACAGTAGGACACGAACTACAGACAGTAGGACACAAACTACAGACAGTAGGACACAAACTACAGACAGTAGGACACAAACTACAGACAGTAGGACACAAACTACAGACAGTAAGCCACAAACTACAGACAGTAGGACACAAACTACAGACAGTAGGACACAAACTACAGACAGTAGGACACAAACTACAGACAGTAGGACACAAACTACAGACAGTAGGACACAAACTACAGACAGTAGGACACAAACTACAGACAGTAGGACACAAACTACAGACAGTAGGACACAAACTACAGACAGTAAGCCACAAACTACAGACAGTAAGCCACAAACTACAGACAGTAGGACACAAACTACAGACAGTAAGCCACAAACTACAGACAGTAAGCCACAAACTACAGACAGTAAGCCACAAACTACAGACAGTAGGACACAAACTACAGACAGTAGGACACAAACTACAGACAGTAGGACACAAACTACAGACAGTAGGACACAAACTACAGACAGTAGGACACAAACTACAGACAGTAAGCCACAAACTACAGACAGTAGGACACAAACTACAGACAGTAGGACACAAACTACAGACAGTAGGACACAAACTACAGACAGTAGGACACAAACTACAGACAGTAGGACACAAACTACAGACAGTAGGACACAAACTACAGACAGTAGGACACAAACTACAGACAGTAGGACACAAACTACAGACAGTAGGACACAAACTACAGACAGTAAGCCACAAACTACAGACAGTAGGACACAAACTACAGACAGTAGGACACAAACTACAGACAGTACCCAGAAAAAAACATGTCATACTTGAAAAGTAACATGGAAAGTAAAAAACCAAAAAAAACTTTGTATTAACAAGTACCACTCATGTACAACTGTTGTATACATAATTGACTTACAAAGTACTAAATGCTTTTTCCAACGACTTGCGAAGTTTATCATGTATCTACTTGAAGTACTTTAGACGACTTAAAAAGTACCGAATGTATGTTGTAACGACTTAAAAAGATTAGTATGCAAGCATCTTACAATTTAGTAGAAATTTTGACTCAAGCAAGCCGCCTGGTAAGCAAATAATTAAGAAGTATATTTGATTTGTAAATTAAATACAAATGCAAAATTAATATAAGTAGCATAATTAAATGAAAGTATGACGAGCACTCAAGTATTCTGTTAATCAAAGAGAACTGGCTAAGAGAAAGGTCGAAGCAAGCTTACGATAACAGAAAGACAATAAAGCAGAATTTATGCAACCTACTAAATAAATATATGCAAGGAGATATGCATCACAAAACATACAAACAACTAGAATATGTGAGGTACGTATAACTTGATAAAAATAAAAAGTGACCTTGACAAAAATTCAAGAAAAAAAGGGTTAGCTTAGTCAAAATCATTTATAACAGGAAAAGCATACATTTTGTCATGCGAACCCGCAGGCACAGTGATGAAGTACTTCATCAGACATTTTGGACGAACAGTGATATGAAACCCAGAGCTGAGAGAACAAATTGGACTCATAGTTTCTAAAATATGCAATCACATACTTAAAATGAGTTTTGATTTCGCGAAAGCCAGCGCAGATGCAGAAGTTCGGTTTGTCCCAAAAAGCAAAGCATTCGTAATAAATTTTTTTCCTCTGATAAATAAAATTTTCATTGCGCAAGAAAAATTGTTGGCCTCACAAATCAACTACAGCGAAATAACTAGCAGTTTTGTTTCTGCCCTTTGAGTGCGAACACGTTAAAAATTTTGCCATTCGCTTTAATTCGGCTCTGACTCGAATCGTGTAATACGATGGCTGCTTAATAAGTTCGCGGAAAATCCCATTTCCCTTTGCCTGATTCTCACAAAATTTGACACGATACTTCCCCCACATGTTCATAACAGCTGTGCAAAATTTCAGCTTGATTGCCTAAAATGCTGCGACGCAGTGGCCGAAGAAGCAGTGAAACTCCGCAGGTTGGGCTGAGTCTCACTGATCGAGATAGACGAGTCGCAATTCTCGTCCAATTTCGTCTTGGCCAGTCCGCTTCCGAGAGCGTTCAGACGCTTCAAGCGGCCCTTGGCGATGAAGCCCCATCTCTGACGATGGTCCACAAGTGGTTCGCTCGCTTTCGCTGCGGCTCCGTATCTCTGGACGACGATGACCGGGAAGGTCGTCCAAATGTGGCCATTACTGACACTACTGTGTCCGCTGTCCGGAGGCTGCTGGACGAGGACAGACGCGTGACAGTTCGAGAGCTCGAGAAAATTGTGGGGATTTCGGATTCAAGCATCGTTTCCATCTTGCACGATCACCTCGGCATGAGGAAGGTGTCCGCGCGCTGGGTCCCCCACCACCTCAATCCAAACCAGATGCGGGCTCGGGTCGAGTTCTCGAGCTTCATGCTTGAAAAGTTCAATGCAGGAGCTTCAAAACTGGTTGATAACATCATCACTGGTGACGAAACCTGGGTCTACTTCTACGACCCAGAAACCAAAGAGCAGAGCCGGCAGTGGATCGCAAGAGAAGAGGACGCGCCCGTAAAGTTTCGTCGCGAGCGAAGCATCGGGAAAGTCATGGCGGCGGTTTTTTTCAGACGATGCGGCATCCTGCCACCCGTGCTGCTTGAGGATGGCGCCACAGTGACCGGTGAATGTTACTCAACCATCTGCCTGCCGCAAGTGCTCGAAAGTCTCGCTCAGCAGCGTCCAAAGACGAGAGAACGTGGGATTCTGCTGCATCACGACAACGCACCTGCGCACCGCGCCAGGGTGACCCAGCAGTTTCTCCAGTCGACTCAGCTGACGCTGCTGCCACATCCGGCTTACTCATCAGACCTCGCGCCCTCTGACTTTTTCCTCTTTCCCAGGATCAAGAAGAACTTGAAAGGAAAGCGATTTGGCTGCCGGCAAGAGCTGGAAAACGCGCTGAGAACTGAGCTGGAGAGTGTCTCACAGGTGGAATTGAGACACTGTTTTGAAGCTTGGTTTCATCGCATGAAGAAATGCGTGGAATTGGCTGGAAACTATGTTGAGAAATGTCATTAGGTTAATACTCATGCAGGTAAAATTTTGGGCAAATCGGATCAGCAGAAATGGGATTTTCCGCGAACTTATTAAGCAGCCCTCGTATGGAAGCAGCCGCCGGTGTTAAAATAGGCCTCGGGCAACTCATCTTCCTTCTGATGAAGTTACGGATAATTATTTGAGCCTCATTGCAATTTCCATGAATTTGAGTAGTTAGATGGCGAAAAAAGCTTTCAAAAACGGATGCAGATGTGCACCACAGTGGATCAAATAGCTTGACTTGTGCAGAAAGGTGTTGCAGCGCATGTATTAACATTTTGCATGATTCTGTGCCAAACCATTGAGACAAACAAAATTGAAAACAGTCAATCAACTTGTCAGCCAATTCGAGATGTGCAAGCAGCACGCAGTCATTGGATAGCATATGAATAGACGTTGAAAGAAGGCAAAGGAGAAAAATGAATCTTTTTTCAGCACCTGTCCGCAATAAAATAGGAAGTTAGGAAGTAGAGCAATGCGTTTTTGAACTCGCTTGCCGTCCACCTGACATAGTCGAGTCTGCTTGGTAGCCTCGTGAAATGTCGAGGAACTTTCACTGCGACGAACATGTCTGACATCGCATCTTCGTCACATAACTTGTGCAAACATCCAAACTTAAGCATGCGGTTAACAACATTTATGTACACTAGATAATGCATAACATCAAGTGGAGCATCTTCGGGAACCCGAATCAATCCCGAAAGTGCAGACAGCCCTTTGACTTCCCGTACAGGATTACTGGGGTTGGTGAGAATAGCATCCAGTTGATGCCAATGCAGGTCACGGAGCTGAATTTTTTTACTCTTGTATTGAAAGGTCATTTTGCGATATTCGTTTGAACAAACGCCCTCTTTTAAGCAAATAGTGCAGCCATACTTGGCGTTGAAATTTTGCATGTTTAGAAATTCAGCTTTGGCGAGAAAGTCGGCTATAAATGCAACGACACAGTTTTACAGTACAGCATTCAATTTGGAACTGCAATCCTGTACTGTTCCATAGCAGTGCGGTTAAAAATTCTTTTCCGCTCGGTTTTGACTCTCCGTAAAATACTGAAAGCAATCGAAGTCGTTCTTTCGGCGGAAGATTAATTACTGCGCACGATATTGGCCAGAGTTGATAAAAGTTCGACTTCTGCTTAGTTGAAACTCCGTCTGCGTTAAGTAACACGTAGAGGCTCTTGATTTCGTCCGTGTCTTTTTTATTCAAAATGAAGAGCCGCAAGTGATATCGCAAAATTTATCCGCATGACGCGTAAGCCCTAAGTCCAACAGGTCAGGATATTTTTCAAGTGACGTCTCCAACTGTAGCTTCATGTCCAGTAGGTAACATATTCCATTGGAAAAAGACACGTTAGTAGTTAGCTTCATCTCTTCGATGCTTTCCCTGTTTATATCATAAATTGTTGGACAACGATTCGGCTTACGTAGAACATCAGTAAATAAGTCAAGAAAAACACAAGCAGTCGAGTCATTTACGCTTATCTCTGCTATTGCCGCTGTTAATCGCCTCTTAAACTCTCTAACACTCATCAGTGCGTTGTGGTAGAGGCTTTCTGATGAGGAACAATTAGAATCTTCTGAAGAGACAATTGTGTGCTCTAAATCGTCAAACGGGATAGTGCTCGACGTGCACCGCATGGATATGGTAGTAGCGTTAAAATCGGCAGCCAAAGGTTTTGCAGATATGAAAACAGCAATTGATTCGTCAGACATTAAAGAATCGTTAGAGCATTCAACAAAAGAAGTTTTCCCAGCAAGTCGAGCATGTTCTTCATCTGTGCTTGAGCTTGAGGACAACTTCAGTGCAACCATTGAAGACCTTGGGTGCTTAGATTTCTGTTTTGCAGAATATGCAGACTACTGATTTTTCTTTGGCATGATTAGTTGATTGGGTTGGAATTCTGAAAATATAGATAGGAATTCATTTGTTTGTTGTAACCAAATTCATTGATGCGTGTAATACGCAAGCTATGTAAATTGTTGAATTGCTATTCAAGGAAATATTCCCTTTCTGTAGCTTAAATTGTAGATGGGAAACTTAAAAATAGCTCTAATGGTTTTCCAACTTAAGCCTTACTCAATTATATGCATATATGTACATATATATGGCTATCTACATCTGTATAAAGTTATCAAATTTACAATTTTTTTCTAAAATGGCAAAGCAACAGACAAAAATTAAAATAGGAAAAAAGTAAATCTTTAAATCCTTTTAATATTTATTTATGATTTCAATGATTAAAATGTTACAAAATTAGGATAGGTTAACATTGCCCATATAAAGACTTAAAAAGTTCAATAAGTAAAACCGATGTTATGAAATGTTAAAACAGCTTCATACATTTTACAAGACTGTTTATAAGTAATAACGAGTGCTTTTTTATTAGTTCTAAAAGCAGGATATAAAAATGGTGCTCTCATATAAGATATTGCACCAAAACAAAGAAGGAAAAATAATGTCACACACAAGATGGAAACAATTGCTTATAAAATAACTTAAAAAATTTTGATATTTATGCATAATTAATCATGCAGAATATGGCTGCATATATTATATAAACATAAATAAAACAGAAATAAGCGACTCGTAGCATAAGTAAGTAATCTAAAATCAAAATTAAATTCACTTATTCAAATGACATTTAATGCATTAATTTATAATTGACTTGATTATTACAACTAAAAGCAAAAATGCTCCTTACTTATAAATAACAACCAAATTCAGTTTCAAAAGTCCTAAAACGCTTGAGACACAAAGCTGCAAAAGATTATGAAGTCAATTACTTCCACTTTCATCAGGATTCTTTCGGCTGCGAATGCCTCGCAAAATATCGTTTCCTAGTTAATTGGCTGCTTCACGTGCTGTTTGAACTGCCACCGAATCCTAGAAACCTGTTGTTGCAGGCTTGAAAAAATAGTTGCCCACGGGTGGGTGACACAGCAGGCCGCGAAGTTTTGGTTTTCTTGTTTAGTCAAATCATACATGATTTTTGCTCATTGTCACTCCAAAGGTAACGAGCTAGGTCAGGTCAACATTTTCATACATGACAAGTTGAATATTTTCCAGCAGAATAGAGCCGTGAACTGCAGGTCCAAGACTGTCTTGTTTGATTGATTTAGCCTTCGTAAGCTTGCGCAGCTCTTTGATTCCATCTTCAAGAAGCTGTCTGCCTTCTTGTTGCTTTGCAAAATTTTTGTAATATTGACGTTCAGTTTTTATTAGTTGTTGCAGCATAGCACTTAATGGTCCAGTTATGGTTGCATCTGCACTTACGGTCTCCAGAGTGTTGTCACACTCAGGCCCCTTAGGTCCATCTTCACTTTTTTTCAGAATTAGCATCATCTTCATCTAAATCATGATCATTGTATTCTTGATATGGATCATTAGAACCATGACTAAAAGTTGCTGCATCAGTTTCTAAGGCACCTAGGCTTGAATTAACAGTGGTATCAAGTAACGTAGAAAGATAAGCAGATGAGCAGTCATTCTTTTTTCAATATTTTTTTCAAGCCTATGTTTAGCTCTAAGCAAGTCACTCTGCTGGCTACTAGCTGCAAAAACTTTACCAACAAGACCATTCTTTAGAGATACTTGGCTTTTAATTGCAAGCTTTTTCAAGTCAGTTTCTTGAAGATTTGATGGCAATAGTGTTGATGATGAAGCCAAGGTTAAATAGGAACGGTCACTTTCAAAATATAATAGTACATTGTAACTATTTAACTTGCAGGCACTCTAGATACTTAAGTAGAACATCTTTTTTGCATTTTAGTAGCTTAGCTGAAATAGAGAATCAGCTTATGATTAAATAAAAATGTTTTAATTTTTAATAACTAGATACTGTATACAATTTGGTGCTTCGGTGCTCATGATTATCAAAATTAAATTGAATTGTGATTCCGCAGCAGTGTACATTATATTGAAATTAAACTTGGCAAGTCATCCATGTAGACACAAACATTAGATACTTGGCAAGTACTTAGATGTAGACAGCAGCAGTTTACATGGGAAACTGTGCAAGCCATCAATGTAGACTCAAACATTGAATACTTGGCATACTTGGTAAACGTATACTTGGTAGTCAAAGTACCAATAAATGACTTCCAAAGTTTGGCATGTTTTTTCTCGGGTATGAGACAAACTACAGATAATGACACAAACTATAGACTTTGTGAGTAAGATGATGCAATTTTTAACGAAAGCAAAACAAATAATTGATCACAAATAACATCATTTTCCAAGGATTCGTTGGCCTATTCAATGCTTTGCTATTGTGGCCGGGATTTTTCATTGTGCACTATTCGCAAGTTGAACCATTCCGCCTGCCAAATAACACGGATTGGGGCTATTTAACTTTGAATGGCATTGTTGGCACAACCTTGTCCGAACTGTTGTGGCTTTGGTGAGCTTTGCTTTTGATGGATGGTGTTTTCTGTCTGAATTACCTGGAATTTCAATGACAATTAATAATACCAAATTATCTTGTCATATCTAACAGGGGATGCTTCCTTGCAACCAGCTTGCTGGCTACTCTATCGCTGAGTTTAACCATTCCCTTGACTATGGCTGCCGATTTTCTGATTAATAAGGTGAGCTTTCGATGTGACGTTTATTTTTTTATTTTTATAATCACTAAGTTTAGAGTGGAACAATTATGTTAGTTAATCCTAATTTAAAACGACACTCATTCTGTAGAGTGAGACTATCAGAATTGCCACTCCTGTAGAGTAGAGTGACACTATCAGAATTGTCACTCCTACTGTAGAGTAACACTAACAGCATTTTCACTCCTACTGTACAGTGACACTGTCAGAATTGTCACTCTTACTGTAGAGTAGAGTGACACTATCAGAATTGTCACTCCTGCTGTAGAGTAGAGTGACACTATCAGAATTGTCACTCCTACTGTAGAGTGACACTGTCAGAATTGTCACTCCTACTGTAGAGTGATACTATCAGAATTTTCACTTCACTTCTCCTGCTATAGAGTGACTTTCGATTTGTCACACGTACTGTAGAGTGACTATGGATGTGACTACGAGTTTCATATAAAGTGACATTTTAAGATCGGTCAAGTCTCCCACAATAAAATCAACTCACATGGCAACCGAACGCACGTGCAGGTGCAATACGATTGGCGTTTCTACTGCGGCAGCGTGCCAGTGTTTCTTTCATTCGTCATCGTGGCATTCCTGAGCAATTCGGACGATCCGGAGTACGACCCGGCGCTTACCTTCCTCATCAAATGTCGTCAGCTGTTGTTGGCACCAACACTGCCAAATGTGGGCATTGTTAGTCGTGGTAGTCGGCCCGTTGCTAGGCAAAACGTCCCGGTTGCTAAGCGACAGCGTAGACAACGCCAACAGCCGCAGCAGCACAGAAGATTGACTAGAAATCAAGTTGCTCCCGTAGTTGCTGCTCAAGATTCTGCCGCTGATGCCTTGCTGACTGAACATTCCGCTTCGACAGGCTCTGTACAGTCGGCATAGTTTTAGTTGCTTACTGTGCCTACTGCACTTGTACTTTTAACTTTTACTAAGTGAGTGGAGTTGTTGTGTAAAAGAACTGATATTGTTTTTTTTCGAAAAATAGCGACTTTAAGTTGGCGGCCAAAACTAGCGATAAAAGTTAGCGGCCAAAACTAGCGATACAAATGAACGACTAAAACTAGCGATAAAAGTTATCGGGTACAAATGGCGATGAAAGAAAGCGGTAAAAAATAGCGATTAAAGTTAGCGGTCAAAAAATAGCGATAAAAGTTAGCGGGCAAAAAACTAGCGACCCCAAATTTAGAGCACTCAGAAACTAGCGACCAAGGCTATTGATTTTATAGCTTTAGCCGTTAGCAGAGAATCATTGGTGTCATTATCCTTTGATGCCTGGTTTGTTGAGTTACTTCTAAATCCCTATCTATAGTATACTATCGTCATAACTGTTTTATTACTCATTTTTTCTTGCCGATATGTATAGAATAGTGCGAAATTGTAAAATTATTATACTAGTTACAGCATTATTACTGACAATTCTTAACAATATAAAAATTTATATTGTTTTTTTCGTGATTTACTAAAAAAATAATTCCATTTGATTTTTATTATAGTAAAGTCTTCCATATTTAAATGCTTATCATGTGTGTACATTTCACTTCACCTGAGTTATTGGCACCATTTTGGTTTTTTCTTTAACTCTCAGCACCCCAGTTGCTTATTATATGAAGATTCTAGAAGATTCGAATCAATAGGCATTTTTGTATCCCTAAAGCAACCCATTATCCCCGGAGCTAACCAAAATCCCTGAAGCAACTAGGGGAAATCTTCGCTTTTTATTCCTTTTTGTTAGTCTTTCTCTATTTATTTTGTATTGGATAAAAAGAACTGATAAATTTTCTTAACTAATTATTGCATCATCTTGTTTATTTGTTTGTTGTCAATTTTTGTTTGACAGATATAAATTTACTACTTAGGTTGTGGAGACAATCTGAATCATAACTGTGCAATAGTATAAGTAAAAATTATTTTCAGTCATTGTACTTTTAATTCTGTCCATGCAGCTAGCCAAAGCTGTCTCAATAATAAAACATGTTATGTAGAGTTTTTTCTTTGTTTCTTTTTTGGATGTTGGCTGCTTATGTTATATTTCTATAGTATATACATGTATGCTAAATAAAGACTTGTATCAAGATAAATCACATTTTTATTATGTAATTCGTTTTCTGCTTCCGTAAATCTGTTTTTTTGTACCGAGTTGAAACTATTACTACTTATTTCCATAGTAATATGCATTGTTTAGTTTAATTGGTTATAAAATAACCGTTTAAAGGTAAACCCCTAACTCCCATTAATGCCACCCTAAATCCCCATTAATGCAACCCCGAATCCCCATTAATGCAACCCCCAAATTCTCATTAATGCAACCCCAAATCCCATTAATGATGCGATCCCAAATCCCCTATTAATGCAACCCCAAATCCCTATCAATGCAACCCCAAGTCCCCATTAATGAAACCCCAAATCCCCGTTAATGCAAACCCAAATCCCCATTAATGCAACCCCAAATCCCCGTTAATGCAACCCCAAGTCCCCATTAATGCAACCCCAAATCCCCATTAATGCAACCCCAAATCCCCGTTAATGCAAACCCAAATCCCCATTAATGCAACCCCAAATCCCCGTTAATGCAACCCCAAGTCCCCATTAATGCAACCCCAAATCCCCATTAATGCAACCCCAAATCCCCGTTAATGCAACCCCAAATCCCCGTTAATGCAACCCCAAGTCCCCATTAATGCAACCCCAAATCCCCATTAATGCAACCCCGAATCCCCATTAATGCAACCCCGAATCCCCATTAATGCAACCCCAAATCCTCATTAATGCGACCCCAAATCCCCAATGATGCAACCCAACCCCCAAATCCCATTAATGCAACCCCAAATCCCATTAATGATGCAATTCCAAATCCCCATTAATGCAACCCCAACTCCCATTAATGATGCAATTCCAAGTCCCATTAATGCAACCCCAAATCCCATTAATGATGCAATTCCAAATCCCCATTAATGCAACCCCAAATCCCATTAATGATGCAATTCCAAATCCCCATTAATGCAACCCCAAATCCCATTAATGATGCAATTCCAAATCCCCATTAATGCAACCCCAAATCCCATTAATGATGCAATTCCAAATCCCCATTAATGCAACCCCAAATCCCATTAATGATGCAATTCCAAGTCCCATTAATGCAACCCCAACTCCCATTAATGATGCAATTCCAAATTCCCATTAATGCAACTTCAAATCCCTATCAATTGCAACCCAAAATCCCCATTAATGCAACCCCTAATCCCCAACTCCAACACCCCAATTCTCATTTTGCAATATAAACCTGCTATTAATTTATAAACGATGCTATTTTTAGCAACATAATTATATCTGCCGGTCTCACCTTTCTTGGGCTGAGTTCACGAGGGTCATTCGAGTGTCGCAGCACTGACTCAGCTGGCTGGCTTACTCTAGCAATGGGCCACAGCCACGCCCGCCCACTTTTAGGAGCAGATTAATTAGATTTGTTTGCACTGTCTTGTGCAGTCTTTTTTGGTTTTTGTTAAATGAAAATTTTAAAGTACTAATCTAAGAATTACAAAAGGCAAAGACCGTGAGAAAAAAAAGATAAAGAAACTCAGTTAGCAGAAAGAGTCAAAAACAGAAAATATTGTGTATCGCAATATTTATTGGCTAAAATATCTCGTTAGGTGATAGCATCACATTTAGATAATAACGGTGCGTTAAATTATTATCATATTGATTGCTTAGAAGACATTTTTGACAATGCCTGTATAAAATTTTACATCGATAAAAGTTTAGATTAATAAATCAATCAATCGATTGAAAATTATGAATCTAGATACACTGAGAGACAGAAGGTTAGACGGAGAGATGTTGAGTGTTGAGTTTTTTCTCTTGCACTTTTATTAGCTGAGATATGACCCTTCACGTGGTGATCTCATATGGCCATAAATTGCGATTTTCACCAGCTGCTGAAAGATAAAAGTTTAAAGACTAGGATTGGAGGGTCAGGGGTCAAACGGGGACACAGCCGTTCTTCAAACATCTCAAGCAAACTAATCAAATGTCATCACAATCATCACACAATGCTCCTCCTTAATTCCCTCTGTACTCGCCCTTGACGGCGATCACCCTTACCCACTTCTTCGGGAGCTCGTTGAAGGCCTGCCAATTGACGGAGCGAAATTTTTGCAAAATACTATGTAGTCGCAGGTTGACATGTCTGGCGACTAGGTTCTCGCAGCTAGTGAAATAGCAATTTAGGCCATAGAGATCACCACGTACATTCAGATAGTCCAGAAAACGAATTTTTCAAAATAATTCAACTAAAACTGAACTACAAAGCCTGCACAACACTCTCTATTCATGAGTCGGAAGTTCCAAGAGCTCGCATGATGCAAAATGTTTGTCTAAACCCCTTTTATGAAAAAAGGCGAACTCCGAAAGATGACGACCACAGCATAGCAGCAACATTCCTCAGCCTACACTTGGTCTTTCCCTTACCTTACCTATAAAAACTTCGTAGCTCTCTCAAAAATTTTTTTTGAGTCATTTGAGTCATTCGCTCAATATAATACAATGGCATTATATGTATAGCCTCGCTTTTCTCAGGCCACAAGAGCGAGTATTTTTTTTCTTAACTCGAATGCGAATGCGAGATGTGCACATTTCTTTTAGCTCCAATTAAAGTCTAGGTTTAATAGGCTGAGCGATGCCACAAATGCACAATAAGCTAGCTGAATCTTTTGTCCAACCTGTGTTTGTTTGTGCGCCCTCGCTGGCTGGCCTCTTTTTTTGGCTTCGGCTTCTCTCCATTCTGCTTTTCTTTCATCTCTGGCTAGCTTTTTTTCTATTTATTCGCGGCGTTTTATGCAAGAAGCTTTATGTGGAAAACTGAACTGAATTTTAAACGAAGCATCTATCAATTTAATCAAACAGTATAGATTTTTAATTGTCAAAAATGTACTCGTGTCCAGTTGACATTTTGAAATTTCTGTGTTTGCTTATAGCCTATAGCTGCATTCAAGGTAAGCTGGGATCTGTTAATTTGGTAAATCATTGGTGCATTACTGTATTAGGCCTTCGTTTTGTGCCATACTTTTATGTTACCATGCAAGGATGTTCCTAAGGGCTGACTCACGATGTTTTCTTGAAATTTATAATGGTTATAACACTCATTCTATTTTATCCATAGTGTGTGAGAGTGACTGTCTCACTCATGCTACGTGTGTGACACAGTGTGTGACACAAAGAAACAATTTTGATTGTTTCTTTAATCCAACCAATGCATGCAGAAGTGTCAGCCGACAGCAGTTTTCAAAGCCAATTCAGCAGCCCCACGTACTATGGCCTAGCGGTGGCTGGCATTAGCCTTGGATGCGCCATTGTCGCCGCACTGATTGGCCTACTGATCTATTGTTTGATCCGGCGGCAGAGGGATGGGTAAGGGACACACAGATAAATAGATAGTTATATAGATAGATGATAGATGATAGATAGATAGATAGATAGATAGATAGATAGATAGATAGATAGATAGACAGATAGATAGATAGATAGATAGATAGATAGGTAGATAGATAGATAGACAGATAGATAGACAGATAGATAGATAGATAGA
>CATNEM010000198.1:1605000-1709964 GCA_950096795.1 Macrostomum cliftonense
TTGCGCGTACGTGGATGAGGAAAATATCAAGGATACCTTAAGTAGAAGGACGGGACACTTCGTTTCTTGGAATGTTTTTCGGAGTCCGTCTTTCGCGAAAAAAATACACTACGGAGATAGGTAATTAGCATTTTTTTCGAAATAAAATTATTGATTGCGCTTGATTGGAAGCAGATGAAAATCTCATATTTTTGTGTGTGTTTCCTGCCTTTTTACTCTATCAAACTATGTACGTTCTTACTTGTGAAATATTGATCTTCAAATTATTTCCCTTATAAAACATGTGTGAAAGTTACAATTTCAATGAAATGGTATTTTACCAGCTTAGCAGGTTCTGATCCTCTTTTAATCAAGTCTGTTTAATTCAAAGAACATTGCTATCAATCAGCATTTTGGATAATTTTGCTGGTCCAGTCACATGTCAATGTCCGATTCTCTCTGGATTGGCTATTTATCATTTAGTAGTTCTTTTGACGAAAGTTAATCAATATCAATAAAAATATTAGCAACATCAATTTTTGACAAAAAAGACGCACATACGAGCGTAGTTCGATAGAGTAAGAAGGCAGGAAACACATATTAAAGGATAAGATTTGCATCTGCTTCCAATCGAGCGCAATCGTTAATTTTATATCCAAAAACTGCAAATTTCCTATCTCCGTAGTGTATTTTTGCGCGAAAATTAGACTCCAAAAACTTTCCAAGAAACGAACTGTCCCGTCCTTCTTAACTTAAGTTGTCCTTGGAAAATATATTTTCAGGTGCAGATGTACATTCTATAGGCATCTCTATTATAGTGTAAATAGCGTTTCACACGATTTCACAAGAGAATGAACAGCCTGAAGTTATCGTGTAATCGTGTAAAACGCTATTTACGCTCGTACACTATAATAGAGATGCCTATAGAATGTACATCTGCACCGTTCCTATTTTAAATTTTTCTATCTCTGTGGTGAATTTTTGCGCGAAAACTGTGTCCCGTCCTTCTACTTAAGTTGTCCTTGGAAAATATATTATCAGGTGCAGATGTACATTCTATAGGCATCTCTATTATACTGTACATAGCGTTTCACAAAATAAGATAATGAACAGCCTTAAGTTATCATCGATTACGCATGCATACGCCTTATCTTTGAGTGTACATTACTCTTCTGAAAGTACATTAGCGGAGAGAAAATCAATTAAAGCAAACCAGCCAAAATAGTCCGTCCCCCTTGAATCAGCTTAACGAACGCAGTTAAACAAGTCATAAAATTAAACCTACGCTCGTATTTTCCCCAGCAGACAAATCCCACGGCGGCGTCACTGGAATCCCTCCGGTGGTTATCCCGCATCCGCAAGTTCGAACTTCGCCCTCAGCAACGCTGGAGCCGCGCACTTTCCTCAGCCAGGAGGGCCTCGGTGGCAGCCACCAGCGTCAACTGCTTGGTCAACCAACTGGCCGTGTTGCCGGGGTAACCGATAATCCCAAGCGGATGTCCTACGCTGAGCAGCCGCTGCAGTCTCAGCCGGTGCACAAGCGACTGTCCTACGCTGAGCAGCGAGCTCAGACAAGCAGCAGCGTCGAGCTCGTCAGCGGCCAGGTGTTCGCCTCAGCCTCGTCGCCTTATTCAACGGGCAGCTCAGGCGGTGGCCGCCGTGACAGATCCCTTACTAGGCAGCCAACCGCTATGGTGAAAGTTTTGCCAACTCAACTAGAAGAAGAATTTTTAGCCAGAAAAAAGCAGCCTCAACAGGCGCCAATAATGAGCCGGGTGGAAGAGGGACCCAGCTTCCCTAACAGAGCCGATCGTTCGACTTCTTTTGTTAAGCAGCAGCAACAACAACAACAACAACAGCAGCAGCAGCAGCAGCAGAAACAGAAACAAGAACAAGTTGAAGAAGAATCTGCTGTACAAAATCGCCAGCATCACAGTCTGCATCGGATTGATCTTGGCGGTGGTGAAGACGGACGCAGCGTAACCAGCACCGTGCTCAAGCAAGAAGGTAAGTTTGTTCACCTGGTTCTTCCCCCCGGTTGCTAGGGCCCCTAGCAACGATTTCTGCTATACCCTATTGATTGGGGGGCGAGTGGCTCGGCGGTCTAGCGCGTCTGCCTTGTGTGCCACTGGTCCAGGTTCGATTCCGCGTTGTAGGTTGGCTATTTTCCCTAGCGCGGTTTCGTGCACAGGGTCACATTAATTTGGGGCCTTGTGCACGAATTGGTTGGGCTATGGGCCAGTTGTGCAATTTAGGCCCATGAGGGCAACCCCCCAAGGCATAGAGAGTGTACATTCCTGGAACTGCCGCTTGTACACCCTATGTGAGTGCGTGACTGGGTGCCGGCTGTGTGTGTCTATGCCTGCATACCGTATTTAGTGTGACTGAACGCGCTACAGGAGTCAGCGCAATGGACAGTCATGCCCAGTCGCTGGTTGTGGGATGATGTCGTTTTAAGCGTCAAAGTGCCTGCAGCCCTCCTGCAGATCCTGCAATAAACATAAATTCGACAAAAAAACCATATTTAAAAAAATTATTTCAGCCCTGCAAGCGTTTGAATTTTTGGACTCGCTGGAAGAGTGATTGTACTGCGGTCAGACATACTACGCACTGGTGCATAATTAATGCACTTTTTTAAATTTCTCATTAACTGCATGATGGAACTTTGTCTAAATCTTTAATTCAGGAGCTCGTGTTATTGGACATCCTCATACGTTAATAGAATGTCCAAGGAAACAGACAAATCCGGAATATTTCAGTCATTGAATGCCACTAGAATCTCCCGTTTCTGCAGTATTCCATTTTTTTCATTGAATCCGTTTATTCCTAGGTTTAATAGCTACTATAGATTGTATTGTTGATTATGAATTAATGCTATTTACCGCATGCTTTGAGCTGAACCGTTTTAATTTGTTAAAACTTATAAATTTACATCGTTTCTGATCTAAAAATGTGTCAATATAACCTAACATTGAAATACAAATCTCTAAAAACTAAATTAATGTAGATTGTTCTTAATGTAGACGCGGATATAAAACATAAATTTGTCATAGAAATCGCCGCTTATAGTATTTGTGTTTGTGAATCATTAATTATTAACAAAAAGTACACATGCGATCCATTGCATAAAGAACATATGATCGAATTTGTGGAAAAAATTATTTTGTCTAAATTTGTCCTTATTTAATTTAAACAAAAAAATTTTGCAGCCTATTGATTCCCTGTCTGTTGCGCAACTTGTCAAAACTGCTCAAATCCCGGCAGAACTCCTCAAGTGTACTTTTATTCCACAACTGTTTTCGTAGCCCTTTATTTTCAATTACGCACGTAAAAATCAGCCTACATGCGCTCATTTCCACTAAATCCTTTTTAATTCTCCTTAATTTGCTAAGTCCCTTTTTTATGTTTTATGGGGCAGAATTTGGGGAAGGATCGATTTGATCCCCGATCTGGGGGAAGCATTTAAAACGCGGCTATTTGAGTGACGTCAGTGCAAATGTCCGGCCGGTACCGTGCCCCGCAGCATCACCAGCTTTATCAGCATGTCTGGCCTCTCGCTGTACATCCAGCTGCTATAGAAACCAATATAGTCTTGAGCTGTCGATAATGCAAATTGGCCGAAATCTGCGTCATCACTAACGGTAATCTGTAATTTTTATGAGTAAAAGAACCTAAAAAGAAAGCTACAAAAATAACTGAATTAATAAGCTAATTTTTTATGTATCTCTCAGCTCTTAGCTCTAACTTTAGTAGAGATGCAGCTACAGTAGCTTAAATTTAATTATATTGTATCAACAATATGTCTTGGGCTAATGGTTTTACAAAAACCGATCGATCAGCCTTGTTCATTGATGCTTTACGTGTTTACTTAAAGTAACTTTCTATCTAAATAAAGGTAAAAGCCATTGTCGCAATAGGCATTTCAGTACCATTGAAATGAACACGACGGTACCCATTACATCCACATACGTAGCATGTACGTATTTTTGGTGCTATATGTGCAACTCACAATGTGCAACTCCCAATTTGGGCAAATTTTCTCCTGGTATTAGAAAAAGTATTCATCATTAAATGCTCTTTTAATGAAACGCCCGTTAAATTGATATTCCGTTCAAATTACACGTATAATTTTTGCAGATTTATATTTTACATTATACCTGATGCAAACAATGCGCTTTCATGGGGTGCATATGCATACGTCTAAAAAGTATTTTTTCTGGAAGTATTTTTTTCTAGAGAGCCAGACTTGAAAATAAATACACTTATAATTCAATAAATTTTGTGTTTACTAGGTTTTAAAATTAAAGATCACAAGAACGTACTGTGCGTGCACGGCTTACTCTTGACTCTTGCTTACATTAAAACCAATGTAAATCCAATAATAAATAATCAAACGCTACAACTGAGTATTTTATGCAAAGATTTATTTCCCACAATATTTGGAAAATGCATTAATGCCTTACTGCTATTTAAACTGCGAAATTTATAAAAAAAAATGCGATAATTTGACTTTTACCAAAAAGTACGCGGCGTGACGTAGGTTTTTCGTTGAAAACTTTATCTGAATCTAATTTCTGTCAAGTCAAACAAGCGCAGATTATTCTGTTTGTATTTTATTTATAAAAAAATAATATTTTTACGTGCTAAATTTCATTTATTTCGTATTTTTTAATTTTATATTATCTATGCTAAAATCCTTTAACTATTGCAACTGAAATGGATAGAGCAATCCTGCAAGCTATATTTACAAGGTTGAAAAATTTTCAATTGGATTTTCTAACTGCAATTGTTACTGAAGAGCGCAAAGCCCATTGGCCTATCTAATTTAAGCGACTTCTGCATGTTATCCTATTTCATTATCCTAGACCTAAGTAAGTTGTGACAGCAGAAGTAAGATAATTACTATGAATAGCCATGCCTAGTTTATTGCTGTAGGGGCCTAGTGTAATGTCTGGGTTTATTTAAAAGTATACTGGTCACTTTTTCATATACAATTTTATTAAATTAGATAAAAAATGATAGACCAAAGTAGAGGGTTGGGATTGATTGGCAAATAAGAATGTGACCAAAGTAAGATAGTCCTTCCTATTAGTAGTATTACATATGACTAATACTAGCTCGTTAGATAATGAACTCTAATTAACAGTAATGTACAACAATGTTTAATATGCTATAATCTGCTCTAAATTAAAGTAAATCATTGCATTGATAGGACTAATCAATTAGCCTAGTCTATTAAAACTCTAATTAATACTAATAGAATTATAATATTTTATAATAATGCTAATAAAGGTATGCATACATTGCGAAAAGATGTGATAATATACTTATAATCTGACAAAGTGACTAAAGATAAGAAGTGACAAACTAACTAATACATAGTAATGTCCTAGACCTCTATGAATATTTGATAAAGTAACTATATTCTTTTCAAAAAAAATTATTTAATAAATGGACTAAGACCCAATAAAAAAGCTAAAGGCTAAAAAGATTATTGAGCTTAAAAAAGCCAACAAACCAAAGAAAAACAATATGCTAGGCTTTTAAAACTAAATCAATATTAGTTAATATTGAAAAATATTGTTATGTAAATAGAAATAAATAATTATAAAATAATATATGCAGCATAATATAGATATCAACTGTAGTATAAGTTGGTAAGGTATTTTATGACAAATTTGGACTATGAAGAAATATAAAATTTTGAGTATATAAAAATATTGCTACCAACTTCAGTTTCTATTACATAGATAGTTGAATATAGAAAGTATAAAAAAAATTTCTCTCTTTAAAATAGGCCTAAGCTTAACTTATTTATTTTTGTCAATCCTTTACTTTCACAAGTGTAACTATTTGGCAAGTTAAACAGACTTGTTTAAATGCTATAAGCGCCAATTTTAGCTCCCATAAATGTTTGTTTTATACCATTTAAATGCAATAAACTGCTATTCAATGAATAATACCAAATTTCTCAGCTAAGCAATCTCATGTCATGATAATTATTAAATTATTAGTTAACTTGATTCTGCCAAAATTTGTATAATTTTAATCTTGCTTGAAAATCTTACACTTGTATTTTTAACCATCAAGATAGAAATATATTTAGGAAAATATTTATATATATTTTTTTGAATGACACATCCCAATAATTTTTTGCATGTACTACTAAATTTTTTAAATCTTTCAGATAATGTCTCAGCACTGCAAGCTTATAAAATGATTTCTCCCAGCTATCATCATTGAAAGTTTAGTATAATTCAAAATCATCAACATAGCAGACACCATGAGCTCCAGTGCTGGAGGCAGCAAGGGCACTAGTGCAGCTAAAGGTGCTTTAGCAGCTAAACTGGCTCAGTTAGAACGAGAATTGCAAAGAAAGCGACGCCTATTACAGAAAAGTGCATCTAATGCTGGTGCAAGTTCTAATTCAGCTGCAAGCCTCTCTGGTGCGTCTGCTTCAGCTGCTCAATTAGTCCAAGAGGATTCGACAATAGCAAAACCAAATGAAGATTTTAATATTGATAGCACGGAGGCTGTTATCGCTCATGGCGGTTTCTTTGATACAAGCGCCGATATGTTTAAAGTTAACGAAGATGACGTCACCGTCTCTAACGATTATCTAATAAGCCAAGGTGTTGACGTCATTAACAAACATGCTCACGCAATTAGCCAAAGCGATGATGCAACGATGCTAGAGCCAGACAACAATCAAGCCAGTTGCATCGCTACTCTGCCCGTCATAGAGCCAACTGCATCTGCTGCTGCCGCTAATTTCCAACCGAATCCTAGTTGCCATAGCAACCAAAAGGCTTTACAAACCGATATTGAAGCCGAATCTTGCTTCTCCTGTTGCCAGTTGCGCGCTCTACCAATTAGTTTGTCATCGGATTACCATGGCAACAGTCAGTACAGGCGTGTGGTGATGTGCGCTTCAGCCTGCGAAGATTACGGCAGCGCTATTGTTCTGGACATTGGAGCCGATTGCGTTGGCGTGTTGGCTGGCGGCCGAATGCGTCGGGTCAGTCTGGGTCGAAGCGTTGTTGCTAAGTGCTGTCGGGCGGTTGCTGGGCGAATGTTGTTAGCGATTGCTTACTCGCAGGCGGTTGCCCTGATGTTGACGGAGTTGGATTCGTGCGATAACACAGATGAAGCTTGGCCGCATTGGAAACTGATGGGTGAGCTGAGCTGTCAATCATTGCAGTCTGCTGTATGACTCACCAACTTGTGCCATGTGTACTTAAACTAAAAGCCAGGAATATAGTATAATATTATCATTATTATATCTTATGACCTGAAGGTCGTGGGTTCGAGACCCGGCCCTAGGAGAAAATTTTAGCACTTACCTAAGCAAGGCACTTAATCCCGCATTGCTTCAGTCCACTCAGCTGAGATCGGGTACCGTTTGAGCTGGCAAAATTCAGGGTGGGTTTTGCAGCTTTTCGAACATCTGTTCGAAAGGTCAGGTGTCCAAATTAATCGTATTAATTCTTATTTAGTGTAGTGTCCTAGTGTCCTGCTTTTCTTCTTAGTGTCACTGTTAACTTCCCTATTCTACTTTATTAATTTCCCTCATTGCTGGTAGCGTATATACACTGCCAAGTGGCAAGCACTGTTTCACCAGCCTAAGCGTACCGTGGATCAGAGGGTCACGTCCAAGATCTATACTACTCAGCGGTGTCGGAACATATTTTAAAGCGTGGGGGCTATAGGTGGGAGGGCACATACATTTTTTGTCATCTAAGGGCAGCCCCAACCCCTGCGGTAGTGTCGGTGCGTGAGCAGCGTGACAGCCAGGCCAGCATTCTATTCTGTGTTAGAAGTGACTCAAAAATGCTAGACTTTTCACGTGATTTAAACACTGCGAAACTGTACAAGCTATTTATTAACTTGGTATATCCAGATGCATGCAAATTGCAAGTGCAAGACAAAATATCTGACAATGCAGGAAACCACAGTTAATTCTAAATTGTTATATTTGAATGAAAAAAAATTATTCACATAGGCACCAGTCAGTTACATATACATATTTTCTTCCGCTGAGAAACTTCTTTACTAACATTTGCTTTTAAACACCATACACAACCCTTTTCCCAGCAGTTAAGTCAAGGGCTTGGAACCTTCATTATCATATAAATTTGGGTCTGGGATCGAATGATGATTTGCTACATTTATTGACGGAAAACAGAATAAAGTCTAAATATTAATTAAATTTAGAAAACTGCTATTTAGGTCAGGTCCAGGCACAGTAAAATAATGGGGGAGAAGATATAAAGTACTATTTCTATACGAGTCGGTAAACATCTGGTCAATGCAGAACAGCCACTCATACTAGATGGTACAAGAATGGCTTAAAATCTTCCAAAAAAGTTCAGCCGACGACTGCAACGGCTCACAAAGTCACGTGCAACTTGTTGTAAGTCCAAGTCGTCGGTGCGCTTCTTGTGCACATACAAGATCATTAAATTGTTGTACGCCTTAGCACCAAGAGCGTTCCGTGTGTAACTCTTCACATGCCGTTGTGCTGAAAATGACCTCTCAGCTGTAGCAGATGTCATGGGTATCAGCAGGTAGTTGTGAAGTATAGGTAGGGCAACCACATCCCGGAACAGTGGCTGTTGATGTTGTTCCCTTTCAAATATGTCACGCAGAGTTGCAACAGCAGTAACTTGCTTGACTCCCGGTGTACTCTGCCTGACAAATGTGTGCAACATGCACAACTGAGCTTGCAGATTTTCGGCATCGAAGTCAACCGGGTGATAAGCCATCAGCGACACTGGAATCGAATTTAGTGGTCTTCCATTAGCAGCTCCGATAAGCAGTTTCTCCATGTCAGTAAGCGTCTGATAAGCTGCCTGATTAAATCGGCATTCCAATTCTTGAATAACGGTATCGATCGCTGTGCAGTACTGAAGTTTGTAGTACTCCTCGGCGTCCACTGTCACAGGCTGATTCTGATTTAGTCCACAACCTGGAAGACCTTGCACCAGGCGGATTGGGACATGTCGTTCTCTTGGCAGCTTCGGCTCGATGCCGAAATCCTTGGCACTCTCGACAATCGCATGAAATCGCTCATGGAACATGTTTCGCTCGCGCAATAAGGCACCCTTCAAGCAGTCAACACCAGTGATGGTGCTCTGTGCAGTAGCGCTAGCACTCTGCATGCTGGTGGCAAATTGCTCCGCAAGTAAAAATATTCCTCGTGCCGTGTGCATTCCAAAGTAGACCGAAAACTTCAAAAGTACCTTCTGGAGATCCAACGCCATTGATCTGATCTCTCCAGAGGATTCGGCAGCGATTTCACTGAAGCACTCGAGCAGGGGCTGGTAGCTGCGCAGCAGAGATTCTATTGCCTTGCTTCGAACAGTCCATCGTGTTGGGCAGAGCATGTAGATGTTGTAATTCGCTTCATCGTTAATAGCATCACAAACGCTTTGAAACTGTGCCAAGCGCTTTGGAGAGGCCCTAAGGAACACGGCCGTCTCCTGAACTGCACTTAAAGCGGCACTGACGACACTAGACTCACTGGCGCACTTCTGTAGCGTCAGCTGCAGACAGTGATTTGCGCAGTGAATGTGCTGTGCAAGTGGCTGTTCTTGTCTGATGCGAGTGGCAGTGCCTGTCAAGTGTCAACCTTCCACTCATGTTTGGGGCACCATCATACGCTTGACCTCTGAGATCAGCGAGGCTTAGGTTGCAGCGGAGTAGGACATCCTTCAGTGCTGCAGTGGTGGATTCAGCGTCTGTTCTGGACAGTTCGTACATGCCGATGAAGTCTTCGTGTACTTCCAATTCAGGCTTGGCAACCCAACGCAAAGACACAGACATCTGCTCCTTGCAGCTGATGTCACGAGATTCATCGGCGATCAGTGCGAAGGTCTTTGACTTTTCCGAAACCTCGTGCAGCAAAGTTCGAATGACCTGATGCGCCATGATCTCCATCATTTCTCCAATCACATCAGCGCTCAGGTACTTTGGCTTTTCCAGAAAGGGCCGCAGTTCAGGTACGTCGTCACACCTCAAAAGCAGCAGCTGTCTTAAATTGCCCTCTATCTCTCGGTGATTCCTGACTGCAATCCCTTGGCGCATCAGGAATCGCAGTGAGCTTAGGACCCTCACAAGGTTCTCACGGTTGCGCAATTGTTGCTGCGAATGATAAGTGCCCAGCTGGTCACTGATGGTTGTTCGAGCCTTTAGTAGACTTGTGACCTTCTCAGAGGCTTCTCTGTGAAAATGGCTGCTCTGGTGCTTCTTCAGCTTTTCAATTGCCTTCTTCCAGTCAGAAAAGCCGCGAGAAGTGAATGCACTTTCACCACAGTTGCTGGTAATTTTCATTGCTGACTTAACAGCAAAGCGGCAGAAAAAGCAGAAGAGCGAACCCTTGGATGCACAGTAGGTTAACCAGTCAAATTGGTCAAACCACTGGAGCTGGCATGATCGAGCTCCACTGCTGCTGCTTATCTGCTTGCAAGTTGAGTTGGATTTTGGACGGCTTTGCATCGCTATCTGACAGCATCCACAGTCCAGTGTAGCAGCGACCTCGGTGGCAGCACCGGATGGGGCAGCAGCAGCAGCAATGTCGGCAGCAGCGACCTCGACGGCAGAACCGGCTGGGGCAGCGGAAGCAATGCCGTCAGCAGCGACCTCGACGGCAGCACCGGCTGGGGCAGCGGCGTCATCTTCGGCAGCAGCGACCTCGACGGCAGAACCGGCTGGGGCAGCGGAAGCAATGCCGTCAGCAGCGACCTCGATGGCAGCACCGACTTGGGCAGCGGCAGCACTGGCTTCAGTGGAATCAGTGGAAGTTGTGCTGAAATTAAAAGTTGTCATTTATAAACACTTGAGGACAGGTCCAGATTGCATGAAAACAGTAATGAAATTGCTATTTTATGCTTTTAAAATATAAAGTGCGAGCGTACTTACCAGTACCAGTCAGTTAACTTTCTGGATCGTTTGGCTGCCTCCTTCAGTTCTTCTTGGCGCTGTCGCTTTATTCTTTTAGCCGATGGCATTTTACCGATTTGCATCGGACTGTCAGTCGGAATGTCAGAGACGCCAAAAAAGGGGCTAAGAGCACTAGGCTTAGGCGCATTTAAAAAAACGGTAGTGTAGTGGAATAGGATTGAGGGGAACACCATGAACTATTTATTATATGTCCACATTGAGGGGGGCGAGGGCCTATAATGAATGAAGGAAGGAAGGGAGTAGAAGCTATGTTCATACCCCCTGTACATTCTTACATGTACATTGATCTTTAAGGCCCTCTCCCTCCCTCGTACCCTCAGCTCCCAGAGAACCCAAGTCCCAAAACCCCCCACCCCTTGCCCACCGCTGTTAATCAAAATTCAAAAGGGCACATGCAGGATCATGCTAAAATTTGGGGGGGCTCGAGCCCCCCCATGCCCCCCCCCGGTTCCGACACCCATGCCTTGCAGTTTGAGGAGCCGGTCGCAGGCGGTCTTCAGATCCAGAACACTGGACCAGATGAGGCTCCCATACGTGATGCTGGGCCTGATGATGCCGGTGTAGATCCAGCGCACAGTCTTGGGGAAAGACCCCAGGTGGGCGATAAAACTTATTGCTTTCGGCGCAGTGAAAGATTTTACGTCTGACGAAGTAAAATGCGAGAGTGAAAGCATCCTGAACTGTTTTTTCAAAGAAAGCAAACAGCGAAAAATCAAAAAATATTGGTTTCTGCCTTAGCGGCGCTTCTCGCAGATTATAGGTGTAAAAAACTAGTACGAGACTAGGCGTCGCTTCTGCAGCCCATGATTTTGAGGATTTGGAGCATTTGGAGATGGCTGATTCTCTCCGTACTAGTCCTTTTAGAAATATGTTTGCCAATCGCTTAGATATTCCTAGTACATTGTTGATAGGCACTTCGACATCCATGACAGAATCAAAAACAAACACAAACATCCGAGCCAATCGAGTTGGACAGCACGGTCGCAGTGATGATAACAGGTCGGTAACACAGTGCGGCAAAAACCAGGAGCCACTCTGGAGGCTCGCGCAGCTTGCCTTTCGATAGTAAACGCGTGAACTCACAATCAGCGGGCAACTGAATTGGAGAATTCGAATCAGCTTGGCCACTGCCTTCTGAAAACTGGGATCTGCTCCTTGCGAGCTACATATCCGCATGCATCGTACAGTGCAGACTGTTCTTCATCAGTGGGTATGGAGGAATTAGCGCTGTCTGTCGAAGTCGAAACTACTCGTAGATCATCGAGATGTGCGAGTTCGTCGTCCGACAGCTCACCATCGCAACAAGCTGCTCGCGGGTGTTCCGGAGCTTTATCGTTGAGCTGGGAGCATAATTGCATCCTGCGTAGCTTTGCACTGATTGATATTTCCTCTACTGAAATGAAGTAGCATCCACCGTGCCCTTGCCTGTATATGGAGAATTCGCTTTCGAGTCGATCCTGTCGATCCTGAGTAGGTATGGATGGTTGTGTTATTTAAATGAACAATAACAAAATAAAATGATTAATTATATGAGAAGTAATAAGCGTCGTCATTTGGAATTTAAAAAAAGATTAATCAACTCACCTAGACGAACATACTTGAATGAGTGTTGAGCCAGAAGAAACTTAGAAATTTCCACTAAGACTTGAGAAGTTTGAACCACAGCCTTTTGGGTCTCCGTGGTCAGTGACCGAGGGCGTGACGGACCACGTCCACCCTTTCATTTGTTTGACCATCGAGGCGAAATTCATAAGAGCAATTGATGGTGTGGCCTAATAACAAGCGTTTGTTCTACAACTAGTAGGGATCAAAGCCAAGTTTGAAAGCTATTCCACCGCAATACGAGCGTACAGGCGGCAGTTTCCGCGATTTGTACCCTGGTACCTCCTGTTGCCTGTCGTAGACAACGCTAACAATTTGGGACAGCCTACTGCATCTGCCGCTGACTCGCGGCTCGTTTTGAGCAGTGTCCGCTGGAAGTGCATTTCCTGGTTTCGATAGCGCATGAACCACTTGCCGGGGCATCTGTGCGCTCACCAATCGTAACGTATTTGCCGTTCATCGTGGCCAAAAATACGCACAAGAATCGCGTTACGCACTTTCCCGAGCACTGCATTATTCGGCAGACGCGAACCGCGACGGCCCACGCAGAACCGGAAACACTTCAGATTAGGCGGCTCTCTGGCATCATGGGGATCGGCAGTTTGATCCAAAATGCATTCCTCCTTGTCGCACAGTTTGTCCATGCAGGGTATTAATCTCCACGACACTGGTGGTAACTCTACTGTGTACAGTATTCGGCATCCCTCGCACGGCCTTGCTGCAAAAGCCGCGGCAGCTGTTGGTCGCCCAAGCTGCTCGCGCGAGGAGGCTGAAACAGTTAAAGAAGCATCGCCCGACGCGTTGCCAGCCGGGGCATCGCCCGACGCGTTGCTAGCCGAAGCATCGCCTTACGCGTTGCTAGGCTTGCAGTGCACTGGTTTGCCGGTGCACTGCACCGGGGCTTGGCGAGGGCGAGGGCGAGGCTGCAGTACACTGGTTTGCCGATGGTTACAATGAGGTGTGATACTGGTATCAATCGTGGAATTGAGTAATCTGGGGCGTCGGTTAAGCCGGGGTACTGTGCTAATAGCTTGCTATTCTCTTGGTCCGACACTCCGTGGATGGACGGCGGCTGGAAACGTTTGTCTGCCTTGAACTGAATCGTTGCGGTCAGCGACGTCAGGGGATCTCATAGACGTTGTGCGCTTATGTCGATGCACGGGCCGTAACTGGATAGAAAGTCTGAACCCGAGGATTGGTGCCGTGTCGGCGTCAAACCGAGGCAGGTCTGGACGCTGTGGCCGCTTACACCTCGGAGTTGGACGTGAGACGAAGTGATAAGGTTGATAGGGATGAAACATGGCGTAATCAGCGATATCTCCGCGCCAGTGTCGACGATGAATTGAACGGGTAAAACAAGTATTTGAACAGAAACGATTGGTGTGCGGACCTGCTGATTGTCATGGCCAGGCCTCTGCGCATGACTCACTCGTTTGGGGTAGACGATGCGGCGCGTGACTGGCTGGGGGTCTGCTTTTGTTGTCGGAAAATTGCCGACGGCTCTGGACGAGGCCACTTGCACCATGGGCGGCATGTCCTAGCCTTGCTCGCGTAGTAGATGTGAGTGTTGCAGATTTGGGGTCTTCGTTGGCGCCGCTCTGAGGCTGGAGTTAGAGTGCTGGGGTGCTGGCGTGGAGCGGAACAGGGTGCCTTCTCGAGCGGGTTGCTAGCGGTGGCAGACAGCTGGCTGATGTCGGCAAATGGTGAAGGTCTGCCGGCTACTGCGATCATGATGTCTGCGATGTTCGCGAAGGTATCTAATGGGCTGCTCTCATGGCCTGGCATGGGCTGAGTCGCCATCATCGCCGCCGCCGACTGAGTCGCCATCATTATCGCTGCCGGCCGAGTCGCCATCACCGCTAATCAAATCTGCAGTATTCCACCGCAATACGAGCGTACAGGCGGCAGTTTCCGCGATTTGGTACCCTGGTACCTCCTGTTGCCTGTCGTAGACAACGCTAACAATTTGGGACAGCCTACTGCATCTGCCGCTGACTCGCGGCTCGTTTTGGAGCAGTGTCCGCTGGAAGTGCATTTCCTGGTTTCGATAGCGCATGAACCACTTGCCGGGGCATCTGTGCGCTCACCAATCGTAACGTATTTGCCGTTCATCGTGGCCAAAAATACGCACAAGAATCGCGTTACGCACTTTCCCGAGCACTGCATTATTCGGCAGACGCGAACCGCGACGGCCACGCAGAACCGGAAACACTTCAGATTAGGCGGCTCTCTGGCATCATGGGGATCGGCAGTTTGATCCAAAATGCATTCCTCCTTGTCGCACAGTTTGTCCATGCAGGGTATTAATCTCCACGACACTGGTGGTAACTCTACTGTGTACAGTATTCGGCATCCCTCGCACGGTCTTGCTGACCCAACAGGCAGCAGGGGAACGTTTGCTACAAAAGCCGCGGCAGCTGTTGGTCGCCCAAGCTGCTCGCCCGAGGAGGCTGAAACAGTTAAAGAAGCATCGCCCGACACGTTGCCAGCCGGGGCATCGCCAACGCACTGCTAGCCGGGGCATCGCTCGACGCGTTGCCAGCCGGGGCATCGCCCGACGCGTTGCTAGCCGGAACATCGCCTGACGCGTTGCTAGCCGGGGCATCGTCCGACGCATTGCTAGCTGGGGCATCGCCCAACGCATTGCTAGCCGGGGCATCACCCAACGCATTGCTAGCCAGGGCATCGTCTGACGCATTGCTAGCCCAAGAATTGCCCGATGCGTTGATAGCTGGAGCATTGCCTGACACGTTGCTAGCTGAAGCATTGCCTGACTTTATTTGAGACCCAAAGTAAGATGTAAATACAGAGTTTAACAGGTATCACAGAGACAAAATTTGCTGCGAAAAATTATGTTACATAATTATTGAGTAGCTAAAAAGCACACCAGCACGCGCACACTGATTAAAAAGTTAGTGAAAAAATGCAAAAAAAAACTAGTCGAAGGCACAGCCCACCACACGAGGCGCTTTCCCAAGAAAACTTTTGCACAGAAAACTACAGCGCAGATCGCACGAACAGGGGCCATAATAAAATTAATCGATAGTATTGATCAATCGATAAGCTTACGACAATTTTATAAATTTTGCAAACTATGCAGGAAAACGCGCTTGAATAAACGTAAATATTTGCATTGGAATAAAGTAACTGTATAATATTTAAAGGTAGTGTAGAATGACTCTGTAGCAGAAACGTACAATTCAAACGATACTTAGATTTATTTTTATGAATTATTAGGCTTATTTAAATTCATTTTTTGCTCGGCTTGATCGTTACAATGGCGTCGCAAGCAGGGTGCGTTTTGAAGTGCACAGAAATATGAATAAAAAAAATTTACCTAATACTTTGTCAGAAAAAATATGCAATTTCGCAAACTTGTCAAATTCATGCACGGATATCGGTCTACTTTTGCTTAAAATGTATGTTTTTGGATATTTTTTCATTCGGTTACAGACAAAGGTAAGTTTTCTACACTTTCTGAGCTATTCTACCTAGCTAGTTTTGTCAATAAATGCGTGAAATGAATTGTGAAGTAAATTAACAAGTAAAGCTATTTTTCCCAATGTATTAAATACTACTTTATTGTCAACCCCGCAAGCGCACACGCAAAAGTTATGGTACAATATGCTTATAAGTCCCTAAAACGCAATTTAGGTTAAGCGCTTCATAAATTTGTGTTAATTGCATAAAAAGTACAGAACTTTTTTAAAGGCTAGAAAAATGCTGCATTACAATACATAATACGGACGAATGCTACGAGGTCAAGAATGCCAGTCAGTCAAGGATAATTAACATACAAACCTTGCACAGGTGACACGCAAATTTACACAAATTCAAAGCTTCACAAGATATTATTCATGAAAACAAAAAAGAGATCGTGCATATGCATATGCATGTAAATACAACGAGCGCATCAACCATTTTTATCGCTTATGCGTTTCAAATAATGTGTAGTGCATGCAGCAGCAACTTTAAACACGCCTCGAGATTAGTTCTAAAATTCGTGACAAGCTAGGCCGGCTTTAAAATTCCACAGGATATTAGGCGTTCTGCAACCACGGCGGTGGTGCTACCGAAGCAAAACGTATCGGTCGGATGACCGCGTGTAGTTCGCCCAGCTGCTGGCACATAGACATTTGCATGGGCTATCCAGCTGCCATGCAGTATCAATCAACTCGGAATTGCTCCACGAGCAATCGACGAGCAGAACAGTAGCGGTGTTCATCAAGTCAGGCCTGTACGCTGCTGTCTGTAAGCATCAATTTGCCGACCATCTCCTGGCACTTCGGGATAGCTGTCATAGTAACAAACAAGTCTGGCCAGCCGAAATGCAGTACATAGCTCATTGCATCTTGCTCCCGCTCTCTCAGATAGCGCTTTGGATGTCAATGAAACTTTACGTCAGAATCGTAATATTCCGACCCACTCGGTTTACATCTCCGTCAGAGCAACTAAAGGAGTAGTAGGGGTTAGCAGAACACGGCCGACAGGGCGGAGATAGAAGCGTCATGTAATGCATTAAGGATAGGGGGAGGGTGGCTATCTCTGTACACTGGACAGAGTTAACACTGCGGAGATAGGAAGTGTGGCGGAAAAGTTCTGAATCATTTATTTTCTCACGCCATACCTTTATACCCAATCCTCTGATTTTTGGTTGGTTGATTATGTGCACTCTCGTAGACGTACTTGTATATGTACAACGCTCACGCATCATATAGACACTCCCTCTTTACTGTAGACCCCAGGGCTTACGCCCACCTCACCTTTTCACCCGCGCGGCAAACTGGCTATAAGCTGTGTCGTTCTAAAAACTGTGTCGAGAAAAGCGAGAAAATATACCGTCAGCCTGCCCATTTTGGCCCGTCCTACGAAATAAAGTCAAATTCACCTACAGGAAGACAGGGGGCCTATCGCTTTACACTGAGCAGAATTAACACTGCGGAGATAGGAGGGCAGCCTATCGCTTTACACTGAGCAGAGTTAACACTGCGGAGATAGGAAGGCAGCCTATCACTTTACACTGAGCAGAGTTAACACTGCGGATTAAAATGCTGTCAGTCTTTTTAAGGCTTCCTATAGGCTTACAGGATTGAACTACGTGTAGCTGTTATCCGTTGTCCCAAACTCCACCACCCACCCCACTCCGTTTCTGGAGTAGCTCGTATATAAGGGGGAGGATTTTCTAGCTGCTGTTCGATCAAGAAAAAAAATTTTATCATCTGACAAGCGACGCAATGGATATCTGCAAAGGTTACAAAGTGCGAATTCAAGAGTATGAAGGGCACAGATTCATCGCGATTCGATTGTTTTACACCGATGGTGGAGTCAAGAAGCCCGGCATCCCCGGCTTCAACCTGAATGCGCACCAGTGGGCAAAGCTGAAGCAGCTGAGGCGGCAGTTGGTGCGCTCGGCGATCAACTGTCATGACGTGACAGCGAAGTTGAGCTTCGACAAGATCGACATGGCTCGATCTCCATGTCAACCTGGGGCTCCGGTGCTTCCGCTTCGACATCGCTGCCCTCCTCCTCCAGCAGTGACGGTGTGTCCGGCCGAAGCAGCTGCTTGCCCGCGATCTCCGGAGCACGTGGAGCAACCTGGAGCTGCTGGACTTGAGCCGGCTCCACTTCCCGGCTCACTGTCCTCCCTCCTTCTTTCGAGCGTGCAGTCAATAACATGGCTAAGGTGAGCTGACAAAAGACTTCTTGACTTTGGCGACTGCTGCTGCTTAGATTTCTGCTTTTGCTGCTGCTGCTTCAGGCCCTTCTTGATCGCCAGCATCTCTTTTTGTTGTATATTTTTTGCAGCCCGAATCACGTTTCACCTGTTGGCCTCCTGCTTCACTTTATCCGTGCTTACAATGGCGTGCTCGCGGTGGTAGCTAGGGATTGTTCCGCTTGCATTTTTCTCTACAAGCCCACACTGGTCGCATGCAAGCCAAACAGAAACGCGGCAGAGGGCGTTGTTATGGTGCCGAGAGGAAATTCCTCCTAGCTGGCAAACCTCGCATGTCAGACAAATCCCAAAAAGTGGCTTTTATCGCCGCTCGAAAATTCATTTTCCGTCGCCATTTAGAGTGTTATTAGAAAATATCTACATGTATCAGATTGCATATCTTTGTGCTGTTTATATACACAAAGAAAATTTTCTGCGAGCCACTATAATATATAATTATCTGTCGTATAGGTGTGGATAGCTAGTGCTTTTCATACCTAGCGACCGCGTCATACTAATATTCAATATCAAAAACAGTGCCTACAGTTCACCTGTGCGCCACCTCTCCCATCTCTGTGAACAGACTAAAGCATGAGCGATCTGTTGTGTTTTCAGTTCTCCTACTCAGATGGGCGGAGTCTCGAGAACCTTGACACTAGTGGCTCACTTCACACTCCCTGACCAAATAAGAGCTGGTAGACAAATGAACAGCGAGGATTGAACAAAAACAAACAAAATATTATTTATTAAACTTCGAATAAAACCAAAGGGGCAATGTAAAGGAGGGGGAAGAACTAGTAAAATGGGCCCGACTGGCAAGAAAATTAAAACCTAATAAAATAATGATTAGCGCAGCATTCAGGCGTAGGAAAAGAGAGATCCTATAATACACGCACACAAGAGGCCCTACATACTGTTGAAGACAGAGGCTAAAATTTAATGAGCGCCTCATACTGTAAAACACACTGGTCAGTCGGGGAGGGACGGTAAACGAATAAAAAATTAAAAGTTTTTGACCAAAATGTATGGGAGGACTGACCAGTCATCTAAATGGCTAATGAGAATAAATGCTTGCCGAACAGACACAGTGGGTAGACTAACAGAAGAGAGTTAGTCCCCAGCATTCACACTTAAGAGAAAAGGGGATAAAAATTCTTCAGGGACACACTCGAACAAAGCGGCCAAGGAACAAATTCAGACAGAACACACACAGGCACTGAAGACAACAACCAGAGAATAAATATGCGGTTGTCAGGCACACTAGAACGGACTCAAACTGTCAATAGTCCATCGCTTCAACACCTCAGACGTCCGGGCTCGGCGGCGGTGCTGGCGGTCGTTGTCGCTCCTCCTGGTCTGTCCTCAAGAAATCATCCGGGACCCGAGGGGCCCGGCCGGCCATCATCTGGGCCAGGGTCGCGGCGAATAACCGGACCAAGTTGGGCTGGTCGGTGCCGAATACCGCCTCCCGCGCCATTCTGAGGCCGATGTCGACGGCCGCTTGTCACTCGGTATCAGTTAAGCCTCGGGCCTGAAAGATGCCGCCAAGAGTCAGAAAATCCTGGTCAGGGCGAGGTTGGGCGGCATGAGCTAGAAGGTCTCCATAGTTCTGGCCGATTTGTAGAACTAGCTGGGCCCTAGAGATCGCTGCCTCCGGTGGTGGCAGTGCGGCCTGGCCGGTGCCAATGTCTTCGGTGCTAGTCGCCGCATCCTTTAGTCGAGACCGCTGCCGGTTCCGGGCTGACCGTGACTCTAACGTGACGCTAATTGGCTGGTGAGGGGTTGCTGCTATGTGGGGCCAATGAGTTGGGTACTGGTAGGGTCGGGGTATAAAGACAGTACTAGCACCAGCAAAAAATCATGCAAAATGCAGTTCAAAGAATTGCTAAACGGATATCAACTCAGCGTGAGGCCGGATAATCAAAACGTCAGCAGTAAAAAGTGGTACAAGTCAGGCGAAGAACTTCGGCCAGGACTGCCCGGCATGGAGCTCACCGCTCAGCAGTTTCAACGCCTGCGTACCATGAAAGAGCAGCTGGAGGAGTGTGCCTCGCAAGGAATCAGTGTTCAGTGCCTGCTGGGTGGCAACAGGCAGGTGGTTGTCAAGGACGGAGCCATTACACTCTGGCGTCTTCCCACAGTGCTGGGGCCTGTTGTCTATCTGAGACATGCACTGCCGCTACCTCCCGCTCTGTTAGGGTGCTATGTTGCTGCTGGTCAACTAGGCTGGCGAACCGCCGAGTGAAATCCCGGTCGGCTTTCGCAAATACCTTCATGGGCACTAGGACCTCACTCCGACGAAGTACCGGTTCAGATAGATGTAGTTTTTTCCGCTGTAGATCGTTTTCGACACCTCGACCTTGAAGCCTAGCCTGGCATACATCCTGACGACGTGCTCGTAGAACCTGTTGGCAACTCTCTGAGCCTCAGCCTTCGGGCGCTGGAGGGGTACAGCGATCACTGCATCGTCAATTAGGCATAAGGCTCTGGCGAACTCAACCTCTCTGAGCAGGCCTTGATCTTTGGCCGTGCGGATGATATAGTTAATCATATTTGAATGATACAAGGTGTCAGCAGTGGGAGTCCAGCCTTGAAAGGTGCCGTGATTCTGCGTGTCGCTCTTAACAACGCCGCGCTTAGCAATCGCTATCTTAATGCCTCGCCACAGGCGCTCCAAGTCCCAATTCGGGCCTAGCTCCGTCATTTTTATCATCTCAAGGTGATGGCTCAGCATCACCTTTCTATCTGCGTCCGGGCTCCAGCCTATGAGGGCGGAAGACACAATGACTACGAATAAATCCGGGTCCTTCTTTACGCCAGCTTCAATCCTGGGCTGGGTGAGCACGGTTATTTCGTGGAAGGTCTTCTCCATCTGCTCTGGACACCGGCGTATGCTAGGCGCAGTCATATACTTGGATACGGTATGCAGTGTGTGGTCGATTTGGGTATTAACCTCGCGAGTGACATCATCGTGAGAGAAGGTCTCGCGAGCCTTCGCCTCCGACTTAGTATTCTCGGCTTTGGCAGCCATCACTGCGACGGGTTTTCCACATCGCTTGCCGGACTCTACTGCTAGCCGCACCTGATCTGGAGTATATTTGCAAGAGAGCAAGTTGCCGTAGCGGAGGCAATACGTAAGCTCGTTCCAGATCTCCCTGTCGATTCCTTGGACTGCTGAGACCGACGAGTAGCGCTCTGAGTCAGCAAGCACATGAGTGACATCCTGGCACTCCTCTGCCCAGCTTGACAGGGTATCTTCTACCTTGAAGTGTCCTGATAGCCATGCGCAGCCCCACTCGTCGTCTGGGGCATAGGTCAGTCGGCCTTTCAGGCAGTCCTTGAACCATTTTCGCTCCTCCAAGCCGTATCCTGGTTCTTCCTCGTACTTCGGCACGGCCTTCTCTTTTCTGGCCGTGACAGCCAGAGTCATCATCTTTACATACTTGAAGAACCGCTCGCACTCCTGCGGGTGGTGGGGAGTGTCGATGGACATTTTTTCCATGGTCTTAGTCCACATTACGGCTGGATCGATGTCGGGGAAACAGTGGAACAAGTAGGCGATGTCTAACTTCACTCGGTCAGATACGTCCAGGTTCTTGATGACCTCATACCAGTCGAGGCTGATGACGCCAGAGGCTTCTTGTACCAGCAACTCATGGCGTTGTTCTTTGCCCATGTTTAGGGCCTCGGCTCTCGAGTGGATTTCGTTCTGTAGGATGGCGAGCTGTTTCTTCATTATCATTGCATAAAACCTCCAGTTAAACCACTCTCCGCGTTGCAGATCTGCTAACATGTGAGACAACAAGCTGCTCTTTGCCTCCTTGAATGCGGAAAATACGTCGCCTTGATCAGTTCCGCAGTGGCCAAGTAGCCGATAACACCGGAAGTAAGCCTCGGCCTTTTTCCAGAACCGCATTCCAGCTCTGAGGGCTTCCAATGTGCTGTTCTCAAAGATCCACATAGTTTCGTTAATTTGCACGAAGGTCATGCCTAGAAATTTCCATGGTTTGCAGTCTGAGAAAACCGCCTGGAAAAAGGAATCATCGACGTAAAACTCACTGGGGTCTATATCTTCAAGCTCCCGCACGAGTTTTTCATGCGCTGCCCTCACAGACCCTGGGAGGCCACCTAGCATCAGCTTTTCAGCTGCTTCAGCCAGTAGCCACTGGGTGCGGTAGGAAGGCTGATCTAAGCGCTCTCGGCATTTCTCGTACACCGAGCACTCTGCGGGCCCGCCTTGGCTGGCTTGGGTGCCAAAGCATGCGGCGGTGACTGCGGCGGCAAGGCTTGATCTCAGGCGCCTAATAATCGCACTGCCCTTTCTGGTAACGGCTAGCCGGCCAGACTGGGCCATCAACACAAAGTGATAGACCGCGTCTACGTCGCACCAGATTATTTTTGCATCAGAGCAGATCTGAAGGATAATGTTGCTAATACATTCTCGATTCTTGGGCTTGAAACCCTCTCTGTAGCCCGTCTCGAAGGCCTGCATGAGCTCGTGCGGCAAATCATCTGTCCAGGCAGAGTTTTCATCAAATTCCTATCCTTCCATCTGCAGTGCGCCTTGAGCCCAGGCATCCCAGGTGTTGTTACAGTAATGCAAGACCGGGTCCGTGAACTTTAGCTTTAACTCCGCTAACTTGTCCTGGTCTACTTGATCGTATTGCTCAACTAGGCTCAACAGTCTGTAGGCCAGCTGATTCTTGCACCGGCTCATCTGGTACACTCTGGCCATGGCTAACGACTCTTCTGGGCGGTGACAATGATGTTATCGCGGCTCGCCTTTGTAAACAATTAGTTAAAAGACTAAATGGGGCTCTTCCACCTGCTGGCTAGACCAAAAGGATCAGCTTAACACTGGTAGGCACGGGGCCCTACATGCTTATCTAGTCCAGCTACTCACAATAAAAGGGAAAAATGAAGACCTAAAGGCCTTCCTGTGCTTGGGTGTGAAGATTTTTGGCGCTCAAACAGCGTCAACAGAAACTGCTCAAGGTAATTTCAAACATTTCTTAAAATGTTTTCTTCTCTAACTTTACCAATTATAATGTTTGTTTCTCTATTTCAGTTGGATATGTCACACCTACTGTGCTGCAGCAGCAGAAGCAGCAACAGCAGCAGCAGCAGCCTCCCTTGTTGCTGTATCAAGGTATATCTTTATTTATTTAAAATAGTAGCATCCTGAGTTGACTCTAATTAAACTTGAAAATTAAAACTTTAACCTATTTTATCTAGGTAATTTCTTTAATTACAAGCACCTATCAAGCAAAGCCAATTCAAAACTAATTTCAATTTCAACCCATTTCCAACAGATCAAATCCAACAACAAATATTTCAACAACAACAACAGGCGAGAGGTGCTTTCAGGCCGCATCCATACGCCCGTATGACGTCAATGCGAGGAGTTTTTAGCAGCCAACCCCCACTTTAGCAGCAACGTTTGCTTCCTCGGATTCATCTGGGCGGACCAGCGCCACCAGGCTTTGTCAGCCTACATTTGATAATTCCAACAGAGGATGTGATCAATCAATGGAACTTATAGTATTCTGCTAAACCCACAAACTTTTTTTACAATTAAATTCATTACCAGTAAATTGCTTGTATTATCCATACAATTTTAAATGAACACAATAAAATATTTCAGTTGAAACAAATTAAAACATAGATAATTGCATTCTGTTTTATTTTAATTTTTTTTTGTAAGTAAAAATGCAATATCAAATAACAATAAAACACACGTGGCAAAGAATATAGTAAAATTTTTAGTTATACAAAAAATAAAATGTTGGCAATAGTTATAAAAATATATTTTACTATATTCAGTTGTATTAAAATGATTATTTAAAGAAAATGCAAATCAAAACACACACACAATGGCAAAAAACATTACTAGAAAAAGGATATTCAAACAACAAAATGTAAATTTTCATCAGGTAAAAATAATTTTGAATACATCAGGAAAAAAAATTTTGGCAAAGATTTATATCTGATTGTCAAACATTACTTGTAACTAAAATTTAAAATATTTCAATCAAATAAAATGAAATCAAGGAAAATGAAAATGCTTTTGACAAAAATGTATTTACAAAAAAGGGCAAAAGTAATACAGAAAATAAATTGGGAAGTTACTAAATTTCAAGGCAAGGCAATTTCAAACGGAAAAGCTGCATTCAAAATAAACAATTTTAAAGCAAACAGTAAAACAAGTTACGCAATAACTTTTAATTAAAAGTATTCATTAAAAATAAATTATAAAACTTTTCTATATTACCTACGAAATAAATTTAATTATTTAATAATAAAAATTTTTATAATTAAAGCACAATTCAAAAGCATTAACCCAAGGTTTGTAATCAACTCTGAAATTGTTATGTAATCGTAGTAATAAATTTTAAAGTACCTAAAATGTTTTGACAAAATATTATGTAATACCCAGCAAAATAAACATTTGAAAGTCATTCTAGGCAGTATAAATACAAGCCGAAAACGCTCAAATTTTCATGAGCTCTCCGAGCAGCAATACTCTATTAATTTTGCAGCAAAAGAGAAGCTTCTTAATTGATTAGCATGACTCTTTTTAAATGCGAATCAATTGTGCGACCGAACTCGATTCCTGACTTTATTATTGGCGAATCGACGTCTTCGGTTAATGGCTCTAGCCTTTTCCGCAATATTTTTTGGAAATCGCCAGAGTCAGACACTCTTAATCCAGTTATTTTTCAAACTGCAGCCCAAATGCTGCTTTTTCGAGGAATAACTGAGCGACCAGAGTTTGAGTCGACCAAACATGAGCCCCGAGATGCAATCGCGATTGCTTTTAACTCGGAAAGTTGTGACAAACAATTGGTAAAATCTCTACGGAGAATTGAGATTGGAGTGTCGGGCAAATTAGCCCAAATTGGCGATTCGAGATTGCTGGCGCGCTATGCAAGTTTGTCAAGCGGTATAGCTCTCGAGCATCCCACGCAGCAATGGATCAATGTGAATCCTTCGTATCCATGCGTGACATATCGGGTATCTCCCGACTATCCGAATGGCAAAGAAGTGCCGCTGTCAGAATTCAAGGGTCTGACAGGCAACTATCAAATCTCGATCCAAGCGATGGGTTTGTTTTGCCCAAAAGGCAGCATCACTTGGAGGCTAACTCTGTGCGTTAGATGTCTAACGCTGATTGAAAACGGCTCCAAGTCGGCTATTAATCGAGATGTGGTCAACGCTCTAGGATCGCATCTCTCAATGATTCTACCAGCCGAGCAAAAGTCTGACGACGACGACGAAGAGGTCAGTCCCGTTGCTGCCAAAAAGATCAAGAAGGCCAACGGGAAAAAGACTGCCAGCGGAAGCTCAGAAGCGCAACAAAAAGATCAAGACTCAAGACGTCGTTGAAGAGGATGACGACAATTCTGAGCTGTCATATCCGCCACCGCAATTCTACTCTGCCGAGAAGAAGAGCACAACAACCAAAAAGCGAAAGCGACCAACAACCAAGAAGCAACCTGCCGCCGAGAAACAGAAGCAAGCCAAAAAGACTGCCGACGACTCGGACTGGATCGAGGTTCCACCGGCAAAGGCTCTGGTGAGTGGCGAACACTCTTCTGCTGGAATCCGGGTGGCAAGCAAAGAAGATTCGTTTGCAAAGCATCTAGCTGCGCAAGACACAGCCTCGTCGTCGGATTCATCTTCTGACAGCAGTTTAGATGAGTAAAAAACGTTTCTAATTGACAAAGATTAATCTTCTTACTAGGGCTTTAGGTAAAGTTTTATCAATTTCAGTATTATAAAATCGTTGTATCATAGTCTCCTTAACAGCAAGTCTTTTGCATAAAAGTCTCTAGAATTGCTAGCCATCCGGATTTTATGGGAATACTATAGAAAATAATTAGCATATTTTTTTTTGTTTCAGCGCCTTGTTCTACGGGGTGTTCCATAAGTCCTTTCCCTTTCCAGTGTAGCTCAGGCTATGATGCTCAGATTTTAATGCGGTTTTCAATTATTTTTAGACAATTATTCTGCACAGCTTGTGCAAGCAAAATTTTTCAAGCAAATCAATCTGCTTTCGCTAAATTTAGTTTCTGGCCATAGACACCTGCTACTAGAGTTACAGACTGATTCATTGAAGGTAGAAACAGATTTTCGCCACAGAATTTGGACTCAGCCCGAGGCCCTAAGAACAAAAAAATATTCCAAGCAACCTTCAGTATCAAAAGCACAAATAATTCTTTGTTTAGACCAGCCATTCCCAATTAAGTTTGTCTCTATTCGAGGACCAAGCTCTTTGGTGAACGCCGCCACAGGTCGCCCTGAGCGTGGTTGATCGGTCAATTGCTCGTGGCCCGACTCAAAGCGCTCAATCCAGTTGCGAACTGTTCGAATGCTGACAGCTTTATCTTGATGCGCCGTCACAAGCGCTTCATGGATCTTGGCTGCTGGTTGACTGCTTTTCCAAAGCGCAAAGATCACTGCTCGCTGCGACTCAGCACTATGGACATCCATGCTCAGGGTGAACCTCGAATAGAGACAAACTTAATTGGGAATGGCTGGTCTAAACAAAGAATTATTTGTGCTTTTGATACTGAAGGTTGCTTGGAATATTTTTTTGTTCTTAGGGCCTCGGGCTGAGTCCAAATTGTGTGGCGAAAATCTGTTTCTACCTTCAATGAATCAGTCTGTAACTCTAGTAGCAGGTGTCTATGGCCAGAAACTAAATTTAGCGAAAGCAGATTGATTTGCTTGAAAAATTTTGCTTGCACAAGCTGTGCAGAATAATTGTCTAAAAATAATTGAAAACCGCATTAAAATCTGAGCATCATAGCCTGAGCTACACTGGAAAGGGAAAGGACTTATGGAACACCCCTCGTAATTGTTAGCGCTAGTCTAAAAATGCTGCAAGGCGAATCCTTTGATATAAGTCAGGCAAAAGAAGTTCTTCAGTCGAGAGGGCGGTTTTGTAAAATTTTTTCAAGCAGACCAACTATGCTAAAGACTTGCTTTTCCAACGCCACAGTTCAAATTTATCCCGCAGGCAAAATAACAATATATATTTGTATTAAAAACTGTCAAATTATCTCAGTTTTAAGATTTATCAACGACTATTCACCCTGTCAATTTAGATTCAATCCGAATTCAGAGTAGCACTTATGTAGGCATCATTAATGATTTTTTCTGGCCATCAAATGGTTTTCAACACTTTAAATATTGCATTGGTCAAGCGTATAAAGATTTTACAGTTTCCTGAAACGCAGAACTTTTTCCTCAGGCCGTTTCGATTTGTTCAATTTCCAACCCTAGACTTTTTTGCAATGTATTCTTTTCTCGTAGATTTGTAATAATGGGTGTTAGAAACCAAGAGGAACTGTACCTCATGTTGAATTTTTTAAAGCAAATCTTGTCTCAAATTGAATGAAATGCGCGCGTTCACTAAATAAACATTTTAATCGCTACATGTCCTTTTTTAGAAAAACTCTTTGTTGCTTAATTTCTTTACCATCATCTAGGTTTGCAATCACTTCGAAACATATTAATCTAACAAATCCTCTTTAATTTCAGCAGCAATAAAAAGAGCAACAACAACTCCAGATGCCGCGAGCACGCTGCGCTGTGTCGCAAAATCTTTAGCGGACAGGCTGAGCTGCATGCTCATTCACATGGCGAATGTTTCTCACCTCAAGACCTGCTGGCAACACCTATTCGATCCCTGGTTGCAAATCCGCCAACTGGTTGGAACGTCAATCTGAGCGAATCAGCGCATCGTGGACGCACCAATCTCATCGAGTTTGTTCCAGACAATCCATCAGGCAAACTTCCGAGCGAGTTGCTTCCAGATTTGCGCCAACCAGTCTACAATCTGCTTGACAAAATCGGATCGCCCGGTTTACTACTTCGTACCTGCATTCATCTCAAGGTGAAACTTAGTCGTCCGAGACCAGCAGATGAAAACGGGAGCGGTGAGACAATCATAGTCATTTCTGCCTATTTCAACACCAACGTAGCGACAATAACTTTTGACGAGGTCACATTTAGTAACAAAGGCGATTTGCAACTTTCCCCCGACGCATTCAATGACTGGTTTGCACACGCAATATCCAATCTCACAACAAAAATTGACAATTTCCAAACTCGTGGAAGCAATTGGCATTACGATAATGTTGAACAAGTCGACTTGATGCTCAACATTTATCGTAAAAATCGAGCAGAGACAACACTCTTACCACCGCAACATGAGTTTGGTGGTGGGGGTGGGGCCGCCGCGGGAGCGGTGGCGGCAGCGGCGGGCGCGCGGAGCGCGCCGGGGACCGGACCGAACCGAACCGGACCGGCACGTGCCTTCAAGGTACCCATTTCAATTGGTCGAAAACGTGGAGCAGTCTTGTTTTTAAAGCCGCATCGAGCACAACAACTTGATTGTTTTCGCTATTCCATTGTTGCAAGCGTTTTTAATCGCACCGTCGTCGATCCAAACAAAAAGTCTATTTATGCACAATGGATGGGAGAGTTTGATTTTGGAAGAAAGTTGTCTGTCGGTCCAGCTCGTCATTCAGCCTCGTATAAAAAGTTTTGTCGGCAAAATCCACGACTCACTTTACGCATCTTTGTCTGGGATCATGCGGCCAAGACTAGTACTCTATTCTTTTCACATCGGAGTAATAGTCAGTATGAGCACTATAATGCTAGCTGTTTGTTTGTCCCGCCTTATGCCGAGTTCCAGTTTGGTCATTACTTGCCGATTCGTGATTTAAATCGATTGCTCAGCACACGTAGTAGACAGCGTCGACATTGTCCAGATTGTTTAACCTCGTTTCCTAGCAAAACGAGTTGGGAGTATATTCTGAATGAACATGTTTGTGTAAAGAATGGAGCTAGTCGTGCCGCTAGTGCTGCGACTGCTTCTGTTGCGACTATAGAGTGGACATCAGATTTTGTACCGCAGATTCGCGAAGTCAAGTATCACCCACAAGAGTTGATGCCGAATCCTGGAAATGCAGTCTTGAAGTTTTCTTCTTACGATGCTAAACTTCCATGCTTGTATGTAATTTATGCCGACATGGAATGTCTCTGTGCACCTCCGGATGCAACAGCAAAAACAAGTCTTGAAGTATTGGAGGTACACCAACCAATCTGTCTGGCTTACCGTTTGGTAACATGTCCAGGACTTGAGTTGACTCCCCGTTTGGCTGCTGCAGTTGGCATGAGTGACAAAGAACCGTGCAATGTTGTCTATTCAACTCCCAAAGAAAATTGCGTTCGAGTTTTTTTTTTAAATCTACACTCGCTCGCAAGTGAAATTTGTCTGCATGCTCAAGAAAATACTTTTGTTCCAATTATCCGCAAGTACTTGGATTTGAAGATGAACAAAACGTCGTCGTGTCAACTCTGCAAAAAAAACATTTCGATGATGAGGATCGAGGTGTATTGGATCATTGTCATTTGACTGGTTTACCTCGTCAACTTCTTTGCGCTTCTTGCAATCGAAAGTTAAGCCTCAAAAGATACTGTCTAACAGTCTACTTTCACAATTTGGCTGCCTATGATGGGAAATTTCTAGTCCGAGAAATTTACGAAGTCTTTTCCGAGAGTAAAGTTCAACTGTGTGTTCTGCCAGAGAATCGCGAGCGCTTCAAGACATTTTCGCTAAAGTTTCAAGTCAAGTCAGCCAAGCATTCATTGGGTCAGTTTGTAAATTTTGAAATTTGCTTTAAAGACACTTTTGCCTACTTGTCTACAAGTTTGGCTACTTTAGCCCAACGCCTGCTACCGGAGCAACTCGTGCACACTCGCAAACTTTTGAAGCGATATCCGAAATTGCAAGCTTCAACTTTACAGCAAAAGGGTGTATTTCCCTACTCATTTCTTGATTGCGAGGAAAAGCTGGACAGTGTTATCAGATTGCCGTCAAAGGAGAGTTTTTTCAACAAGCTCAGCATGAGTGAGTGCTCAGATGAAGACTATGCCAGAGCTGCTGCAGCATGGAACGAATTTGAATGTAAAAATCTTCGAGACTATACAACTGCCTACCTACTATTGGATGTATTGCTGTTGTGCGACGTTTTTGAAAACTTTCGACGGACTGCGCTACGAGAGTATGGTCTTGATCCAAGTCACTTTTTGGGATCGCCTATGTTTAGCATGGCAGTCTGCTTACTCCGCGTGGAAGAACCGATTCAACTTTTTACCGATGCATCAATGTATGCCGAAGTTGAAAAGTCAATTCGAGGCGGTTTCAGTTTTGGCACGCGTCACTTGACAACAGCAAACAATTCATTTGTGCAAGCCTATCGTGACAAGTTTGATCAAGATGAGCCAGAGTATGCCAAGATGAGACAAAATGCTCCAAAAGGAACCTTTCTAGCCTACTTGGATGCCAACTCGCTCTATTCAAGTTGCATGATTCAGCCTTTGCCAGTATGTAATTTTGCTTGGCTTTCTCGACGCGATGTTGATGCCATTCCTATTGATGGTTGTACTGCAGATTATTTGGAGAATCCATCAGTTAAAAGTGCCACGCTAACTTGGCTGAAAAGCTTTTGTTGCAACGATCAAGGAGCAATGTTTACAGTCGATTTGTATTATCCTCAATTTTTGCACGACTCAACCAGCGACTTGCCATTGGCGATTGGTCATGAGCCTGTTGGTGAAGATCGACTCACTGATCAAATGAAGCTCGACTGGCTTTGCCTTCAACGTGAACTTAATCCTAAGCGCTATTCCGATGCTAAAGTCTATGCCGATGTAAAAGCATTCAAGAGTCCAACAAAAAAGTTAATTGGCACTGTTTCACACAAGAAGAATTACATTCTGCACCATAGAGCACTTTGCCTGTATCTAGAGTTGGGAATGCGAGTTACTTGCATTCATCGCGTCATTCGTTTCACTGAAAAGCTAATTTTACGATCCTACATTGAGCATAATATTGAACAGCGTCGACGCAGCAAGGCAGAGTTTGAGCGTGACTTTTTCAAGCTGCTCAATAATGCCTTGTTTGGCAAGTTTTTACAACGTGTTCGAGATCGACTCAATTTTCGAATGTGTTCTCAGCCTGACAAGCTTGAGCAATACATTGGTAAAGCCAATTTTCTAGATGTAGTCATTTACACGGAAAATCTAGCCGGAGTTAGTCTCTCTCCGCGTCATGTTGTTCTGGATAAACCAATCATTATCGGTGCTGCTATTCTGGACATTGCAAAAACTATCGTCTACGACTTTTATTACAATCACGTCCAAACGCATCGGTCATTGGCTAGTGCTCGCATTCTTGCTGGTGATACAGACAGCCTAATGCTGGCACTGGTCATGCGTCGTCCTAATGAGACGCCTTACGAGACATTGTTTAAAGATTTAGCAAAGAAAAAACTATTGGACACGAGTAACTATCCGCCGAGTCATCCGCTCTATTCTATCGAGAATAAGGGTCGACTTTTAGCTTGGAAGGACGAGTTTAATGGTCGCGTACCAATCGAGTTGATATTTCTACGATCAAAAAACTATTCTGTTGTGTTTGCAGACACTACAATTAGACAAATTTCTCGCTGCAAAGGCGTTTGTAAGTCTGTTGCTCAGACTATCAAGCATCAATATTATTTACGAGTGTTGTACAAGCGCAAAATTTTTCATGCGCGCATGCAGTGTATTAGCTCGAGGAAGCAACGAGTATTTCTTTTTCAGCAAAAAAAGCTTGCGCTAAGCTTTTTTGACACTAAACGCGCATGGACTAGTACTATTGCTTCGCTACCGTTTGGTCATTGGCGTCTGTAATGCTGATTGTAGAATTTTTTGCTCCATCATCATGTGTAACAAATTATTTGTCACTTGTAAGTTTTTTTATTTTCATTTATCAAAATGACTAGCCAAAGATTCCCTCAGCTTCAATTAGTGTTGACAGATTTTGCATCATCTAAGCCAAGACCACCAACACCTGATCCAAGAGCAACTTGTAAAAAAATTAATTTATTCGCCAACTTATTTGCAGCTAAAGAGAAAATGTCTAGTATTGACGAGGCATCGAGTGACAAGCTGTCGGTTCGTCTTCTCCTGGAGTCGGCAAGTATTCCAGCTCGACAAACTGTTGGATCCGTTGGATACGATTTGTCTGCTGCTGTCGAAGGGACTGTTGCTGCCTACGAGCGTCTAGTAGTTCGAACTGGCCTGGAGATTAGTGTACCAAACGGCACGTACGGAAGAATTGCTCCGCGTTCTAGTCTGGCAAGACAAGGAATCACTGTTGATGGAGGAGTCATTGACCCGGACTACACTGGTGAGGTGTCTATAATTCTTTACAACTACAGTTCGCTCGACTTAAATTTCAAGCCGGGCACTAGAATTGCTCAGCTAATCTTGGAACGAGTGGTAACTCCCAGCGTAGTTGTGCAAGAGACTGGCGGAGTTTGCCAAATGGTGGAACCGGCACTTAAGCGTCGCAATTGCGGATTCGGAAGCGCAAATTAAAATTATTTTTGAAACTTTTTGTGTGCATGTCTGTTTTATTATAAGTAAACGCAACCTGCATTAAATTTGTTTTAGACTGTAAAAATTTTAGTTCTGTTTAAACCTTTTTATTATTATAATGGAGTTAGGAGAACTAGTATTTTTTTACATTGAGGAAGATAATATAGAGCCCAAGACTCTTCAACCTGACGATATAAAAAAATATTTATTCACTTTCTCACTTGCAGCAAAAACCAGCACAATGGCGGAATTTATGATTGTAAAGAAAACTCTCGACTGTGCCATTATTCCACAACGAGAGCTGGCTGAGTCGGCTGGATATACGTTTTTTTCTCCAGTTGACGATGGGATTTCTCCATTGGAGCGAAAAACAATTCGGACCGGAATTAAGGTCCAACTACCGGCTGAATGTTTTGGCCGGGTGGAAACCCGGTGGAGTTTGTTAGTAAAGGGCATCGACATCAATTCGTGCCCTATAAGCCATAAATTCGAGCGTGAAGTGATGCTTCACGTTTGTAACTATGGAGAAGAGGATTTGGTCATTGAGAGAGGCGACGCGCTAGCCGAACTATACCTTGAAAAATTGCCAACACCAAAGGTCTTGCTGGAAGAAGCCGGAGGTTCAAAAAAAGAAATGGAGGAACCGCCAGTCAGAGGCTCTGGCTTTAAAGTCTACAGATTTAACTAAGAGCGCTGCTTTAATTGACTGACTATAAGCATTAATTGATTTGTTAATAGTTTTTTATTCGTTTTTTTAATAAATACAATAAGCAATATGGCTGTAAGAAGGAAAAGACAAAAGTTTGTTAAACGTCGTTTAAATTCTTTCAAAAAGAAGAAAAGGACTCAACGAGGTTTTGAAGTACTAAATTGGTTGATAAACCATTTGCCATTTGAAGCACATTTGCCCGGTGGCTATCAGTATTGCGGACCGGGTACGCGTTTGCAAGAAAGACTAGCCAAGGGTCAACAAGGAATTAATCGTCTTGACAAATTGTGCATGCTTCACGACGTTGCCTATGATCAGCATTCTGACGTGCAAGAACGACTAAAAGCAGACCAACAACTAGAGTCTGGTGCGCGAGAGATTGCACACGATCCCTCGAGTGGCTTGGGCGAAAAGCTTGCTGCAAAATTTGTTGCAAAGATTATGCAACTGAAGCAACGATTTGGTGCTTAACATGAATACTTACAATATGCAATTGGCTCATGACTCTACATTTATTGTTGCTGGACCATCAATTTCAGGTAAAACAGAATGGACACTGCGGTTGTTGAGCGAAAGAAATGAGCTGTTTGACAAAAAACCTTGTCGTCTTGTCTGGTGTCACGGTACCGATTTGACATCAGAGGAGCAGCAGCGTATAAAGCAAAATTGGACTAAATCTGGAAATGATCCTGTATATTTTATTAAAAGTTTCCCGTCGGATATAGTTTCTCGTTTTAAGCCGCATGATTTGGTTATTGTTGATGATTTACAGAGCATTTGTTTCTTGGCGACCGACAGCTGTACAAGACAAATTTTCTTGGTTTTTGCGCAATTCGGGTGACAAAGCAATTGCAATAGAGCTACCGACGGCTTTTCTCGAAACTTTCAAGTTTGGTGCGTGGAAAAAGTTTTCCACAAAAGTGTCGACTGTTTTTACAGAACCGAATATTGAAACACTACAACCGCCTGATGGATCGTATACTGGCATGGCAACCTATATTACCGGCTCTAGTCCTGGTTTAGTTCCGGACAATTATTATTAATTCTACAATGTTCTTTTGCCAGGCGAATGCATACGATTGGTGAGTCAGGACAATTACGTTGAAAAAACTAGCGGAGAAATGTTTATCAAACTTCATGAATACTGGCGAAAGAATCGAACCTGGTATTTTACCAAAACGTATCTTGATACAGAGCTACCTTTAACTGCGCCTAGAAAAACTGTCTACATGTGCTGCTATACGGATATTATCGAATATCAACTTGTTGGCAGTACCTCTGTACCGCTGCTTCGAGTGGTGGAGCTACAACAAAAGAAGGATGGAGAACTTGTTCGCGACACTAGCGCATTGCAAACACCCTACTATCTAAAAACCAATCGACAGTACATTCAAGAGATTTCAATTCGATTGGCAAACCAAAGCGGGAAACCGTTTAATTTTAATTCGTGCGCATATTGTTGTCGTGCTACATTTTCGTCAACGATCGGATTTATAAGCAAAGCTGTCTTGATGGTAAATAATGTAATTATTTTTACAATGACGACACTAAGCGAAAAAGGAAAACGAAGTGCACATTCACTATCTCAGCGTGCTTTTATTTTGCAAATTATTAATCGTCTAAAAAATCCTCAGCAAAGAAAAAGTTTTATCAAAACTCTGTCACAATCTGAAATTCGATGCCTAGTCGAATTCCTACTAAATATTGTTAATGGACACGTACCAATTAGTTCGTGTAACAAGAAGCGTCTCGAACGGTACAGTAGGTATATAAATTTGTTGCTGCAAAAAAGGACTCCTACAGGTACTAAACGAAAAATCCTAATTCAGCATGGTGGGTTTCTACCCTTCTTGGCACCAATTATTGCTGCTCTACCTGCTATAAGCACTGCTCTTGGAATTACTTCTGGAGTTGTTGGAACAGCCGCAGGAGCAGCAAATTTTGTGCGAGCTATTCAAGGTAAAAGGTAGCTATCATGAAATCAGTCAAAGGAAATGATTTTCGGCGAATGGTTCTAGTGCCTGAAAGTGAGCTTCAATCAATGGAAAAAACATGTAGCAATGAGACGAGTCAGCATAAAGCAAGCATTCTCGACGCCGCGCGACGCAATGGTAAGGAACATAGCAGAAATGAGAAACGAAATGGACATGCTGGATGAAGCAATCCAAACAACGCATCCCTCGCCGACTACTAATGCAACGCCAGTCACAACTACAACAGCTCAACTAAAGCGATCCGATTTAGAGAACAGACTACTAAAATCGCGTAAAAACTATCAAACAGGAATCGAGCAACCCACTGTTCGAAAAGCAGATGTACAAGAGCCTAGTACTGCAGTTGAATCAAGACACATCCCCAAGGTTTTCCGCATGCGATTCGATGCTCTCAAAAAAATCTTTTTGAAAACGACAGTACTGATTCCATCAAGGAATCATTGCCAATAAAACTATCCGACAGTGAAGTATTTGATTGAATGGAATATGTTGTTGGAGATAAACCACTGAAACGGCAGCAAGCACCTTATGGTCTAAAATTCTTTATGGACTATCTACGAAAGCGTCAAATTGCACCGAATCACGTTGGACGACATGTAAGAAATGACTTACAAACTACTGCTAAAATGACAACGACAATTGAAGACATCCTCGAGAATTATCAGACTTTTGATTAAAGAGAAGCATTGTAAGAGATATTGTGTATTTTTACTTGTTTTCTCTTTGAAAATGGAAGCCATGTGCTGGAAAATCTTTGTGATTTTTTAAAGAAGCTAGTATGCTATCTCTACTCTTGGATCATGAATGGAATTTGCTGTAAAATCCTGGCAGAAAGTTTTGAAGAGGTCGACGGTGATCAAACAATCCAAGCAACAATCATCTGCTGCAACAGACAGACAGGCGAGAATACAATTCATCAAGAGGCTGATTCGGAAGACAAGCATTAAACTTTATCGTTAAACAAGCAGTTTTTAATGTGTAAAAGCTTTGCGTTTTTAAATTGTTTTATTATGTCAAAACAATAAACTGGTAAAAGATTAATTGATTAATTTCTTTCTTTTATATTAGCGTTTTTTGATTTTTTGCAGATGCAGAAAGAGATATATGAGTTTCTTACGAATAGATTCTTTGATTTGAAGAATCCGGCTTCTTTTACCGGCAATAGAGCTCAAATTGTGCGTGCTGTGAAGAATCAATTTCCGAGCATTAAGCATAAAGATGCTACAAGAGAAGTGGAAAAATGGGTGCGCGCAACTAAGGAGCATCATTTATTTCAAAAAGCTCGGCGAAGTTATCGAACACCGAAAATCAGTGTGCCGCCTGTTGCAATGTTTCAATTTCAAATTGATTTGGCTGACTTTCCTCACTACAAGTCTGAGAATCGGGGATATCGATACATCCTCGTACTAATTGATTGTTTTACACGAAGTGTAAGACTGCGAGCATTGCGAACGAAAAAACCTAGTGAAGTAAGTCGTGTACTTCAAGAGATTTTTCGAAGTGGCTTCAAACCGGTTTACTTGCAAGGCGATGCTGGATTGGAGTTTCTTGGAAGACCTACTCGGGAAATGTTGAAGAAAGAAGGTGTCAGGTTTTTTGTGAGTCAAAGTAACTACAAAGCAAGTATGGCAGAAAGATTTATTCGATCACTTAAACAGAGATTGCTACGATATTTTAGAGCTAAAAATTTACCTCGTTGGTTTGACATTTTGCCGCAATTAGAAGAAAATTTTAACAATAGCCCTCATCGTTCCCTGAGTGGTAAAGCACCGAAAGATGTAGAAGCCGATCCGCATCTGCAAGGTATCCTGTGGGATAAGATGTTCACCAAGTCTCATCCTCGTAAAGAAGCAAAATTTGCTCTGGGTGATACTGTTAGAATCGCTCGGCATCGAGGAACCTTTGAAAAGGGATACACAACAACATGGAGTAACAAGACTTATCGCATCCATCGTGTACATCCGACGGATCCGCCAATGTATGAATTGTCTGATTATGAAGATAGTGATACAATTTTGAAGGGGAGGTTTAATGAAGCTGAATTACTGCTAGTGAGTGATACTGATGAAACGATGGTAGAGATTGAAAAAGTTCTCGAAACTGATCGAACAGAAAATGGTACTCGGTTGTATCTCGTTCAATGGAAAAGCATGCCTGCATCACGAAGTCAATGGCTAAGCGCAAAAGATCTTGATGCCAAGAATGCCAGATTGTTTGCTCGGGTCTATAAGTAAACGGATAAAAACTCTAGTAAAACTCAGCGTGAGAGATGGATCCTATTTTTTGCTTTTTACTCCGGGCCGAACAACTCTACTGGACTTCGAGGCGGTGGATCAGCAATACCCGTCTACGAAGGTTATGGCTTTTTATCCAACTTGGCTGATCGACTAATATTTCCAGTACTGCGCAACGCTAAGAAAGATCTTTTGGATCGAGGTTTAGAGTATCTAAAAGAAGGTGCAAGCAAAATCGGCTTGGGACGCAAGCGAGGTTGGAACGCAGTCGTAGAAGAGAGTTTGCATTCTATGCCTCCTGCAAGAAAGCGACGCAGAAGGATGACTGGAAAAGTTATAAGCATTAGACGACGAAAGCGAGTGCAAAAAGTTGAGCAACGACGCAGTGTGAAGAAGCGTAAACGCACAAGGAAAAGTAAGCAACGTGCGACAGCTACTAAAAAGTTGTTTAGTCTTTTCGAAAAATGAATCAACTGCTTGGACCCGACGTTGCTGCACTCAAAAGTGAGCTAAGTATTTTCGATCAAAGTCCTGTTCAATTTAGTGTTTTGGAAAGTCGGTATACCGACATTCAGCCGCAGCATGGACTGACAAAAGGTTCGCCAATCGAATTTGAAATCGTACCGGCTGGAGACTTGTATTTGGATTTGCAAGAAACTGTTCTTACTGTAAAATTCAGCGTCAGTGATTCCGAAGGTAATGCTATTGATGCTGCAAAAAATTTTGTCTGCCTGAACAATTTAGTTATTGGAGCATTATTTGAGGATGTGCAATTTACAATTGGAGACACTGTCGTCGAAGGCGGCAGCTTCATGTATCCGTATAAAGCCATGCTTCTTACTCTGCTGGAATATGGACACACTGCTCAAAAGGCTGGACTAGTGCCATGGGGATTTTACAAAGATACTGCTGGGAAGATGAACTCAACAAGCGAAAACGAAGGACGCAAAAAGAGGAAAGCAATGATTGCAGACAATAAACGCTGTACTGTCTCTGGACCGCTGTTTCTAGATCCATTTCGGCAACCTCGATATTTACTTTCGAAAACACCTCTGAGAATTAAATTAATACCTGCAAAAAGCAAGTTTGTTCTAAGCGGATCGGCGATTGGAGCTACAGATGCACTAAAAGATTATGAAAAAAAAATTTTGCAAGCAGAACTGCGATTACGGCTGGTGCAACCATCTCCAAGTGTGATTAGTGCTCATGCTCACGGACTAAAAAGTCACAATGCTCTGTACCCACATCGAAGCCTAAGCCTTGGAACGTTTACTATACCCCGGGGATCGTCAAGCCACACGCATGAAAATCTATTTCCTAGTGGTGTACCGCGGCTACTATTACTGACGTTTGTGAGCAACAAGGCATTTAACGGCCGCATGGATACAAACCCGTTTAATTTCGAGCATGCGAATGTGAGCAGCATCGGAGTGTTTGCAAACGGAGAGTCGGTGCCTACACGGCCATTGCAAACAAACTTTGAGAGCGACTGTGTGAGAGAGTATACTTTCCTGCGGCAGCAACTTGGAATCTATCTGCATGGTCGAGATCTCGGTTTTGACATGTCAGATTACGCAAACGGCTACTCAATTTTCGCTTTCAGTCTGGGATCTGAGCCGGGTGTAGGAAATGGAGTGCAAATGTATAAGGAAGGAAATGTAAAAGTAGAATTAAGATTTAATACGGCCACTAGCACGGTGTACAACGTCATTTTTGGAGGCATTTTCGATAAGCAACTGCAACTGACAGACAGAGCTTCGCGACGTTGTACCAGGAACAATATGGAAATGATTGACTCTATTTTGACGCGAGGTGTCACTGATCGCTTCCTTCGATATGTTGTGCTAAAACTTTTTGCTCACTTTTCTCATGCTATATTTTTAGACGTCATTCCACAAGATTTTATTGGTAGATTGAAACCACTTCCGCTTGATGGATTAGATTATTTTTTCATTGTTAACACTGATACCTCGAATCTGCCCGGTAAACATTGGGTTTGTGTTTGGGTGTCTGCAAAAAGATTAAACACGGCACACCGAGGTAAACGTGTTGGCGAATATTTTGATTCGCTCGGACTGAATCCGATGTCTAGAGTGGCGCAGTGGCTCGGAGTTGAATGCGGAGGAGCAAAGAATTGGAGTTATACTCGCTTTGCAATTCAAGATCCGCAAAGTTGCCATTGCGGTTTGTGGGTAATTTTTTACATATTTTATAAAATAACTACGAGAAAAACTTTGCACTCGTTTATTTCCACTATTGTGAAAAGAAATGTCATGCGTAGAAATTCTTTTAAAAAAGCCTATCTCAAATTGCGAAACTTTGTTTTACGAATTCTGCCTCAATATTTCTAAGTGTCAAACTGTAAAATAGACTTTCTGTGCGTAAATTTTTTTTCTGTCTTTAAGTTGTTTTATAATTAAGTTTGCTATGCGAGTAAACTTTTTAATTGAAAAATAAAATTGACTGATACTAAACAACTTAATTTACTCTCGATTATGTAACAGAAATTTGCGTTAACTCAGTTATTATCTAGTAAAGTTTGATTATGTAATCGGCATAAATTTGCCCGAAGCGAGCTACTATAAAATGCTGGAATTTTCGCTCGAGCAAAAAACTTTGCTCTTGATTATGTAACAGACCCGCGGGACTTGCTATGTATTTCGCCATAAGGAAATCGCGGTTGTATCAGAACTAGGGTTTCGCCACGGGACTTGCTATGTATTTTTCCATAAGGAAATCGGGGTTGCATCAGTTTTTTGTATACTACTGCCAGCCAGTCGTTATAATTTACATTCAAACCTTATACAGGTAACACACGAATGCAAAGCTGCACAAGATATTATTTATGAAAACTAAAAAATGGTGCATACGCAAATGCCTGTAAATAAAAAGAGCGCATCAACCATTTTTATCGCTTATTCTTAAAATAAAGTGTAGTGCTCGTAGCAGCCTGCTTTAAAATTCCACAGGATATTAGGCGTTCTGCAACCATGGAGGTGGTGCTACCGCAAAAAATATCGGTTGGATGAGTGCGGTGGCCTTCCCAGCTGCTGGTGCATAGATATTTGCATGGGCTATCCAGCTGCAAGTAATTCGATTAAAATTCGAATAAGTATTAAAATATTTTAATCATATTCTGATTATCTTGGAATTAACTCTAAAGCACAAAACATTCCATCAGAATTTTCACAATGGTGCCTAAGAATCCCTGCAAAGCAGTGAAGCTGAGGAATTGCGAGACGGGGAAGTATCCACCCTATCAAAATTATAATTGCATAATTACTTGAATGCTATATAAGTCTTTAAATATAATAATACATTTAAATCTTCCTATCTTTTTAGCACTGAATCTGTATGCACTACAAACTTCAGAGAGATAGGCCGCCTGCCTGCCTATCTCCGCAATGTTAACTCTGCCCAGTGTACAGAGATAGCCACCCCCCTATCCCCAATGGATTACGCCTGTCGGCTGTATTCTGCTAACCCCTACTACTTAAATGCATCCTTCAGACCGCTATATAAGGTGTTTCCAGAGAGTCCAGAGTCCTGGTTTTGTACATGCAAATACCCAAACAATTAACGCGTAATGACTTCCGTAAAAATCATCTTCACGCTTAGAGGAACCGCTACATTTTTAAGCTAAAAGTGAAAAAAAAACAAAAAAGCTGATTTATGTTTATTTTCTACAAGCAAACAGAAAACAGTTATAACAACACAAGCGTGTTCTCGGCTTTTTTATAAAAAAAATTTTTTTAACGGCATAACTTTCAACTTCATGCCAGTGAAAAAGTAAACTTCGAAAATTACATGTATAAAAAAGCTTGTCAACGACCTGCGCAAAAGAAAAATGAATCTTTCAATAATTTAAAATATCAATACTAAAATAAAATTGAGAATCGAGATCAAAGAATCGACTATTTTTATAGCTAAGATATTCAAAATATTTTATATTTTGTTTATATTATATTTATTTTTATAGCTAAGATATTCAAAAAAATTTTTTTACGTGTATCACAAAATTTTGTAAGTTTGGGAGGAATGTAACTTAACACCAATACAGGAGAAATGAAAAGTGACGTATTAGCTTATCGTTTATTTATTTTCTATGAAAAACTTTTTTTTCGCTAAATTTCATTTGTTAGGATAAAAACAAATAATAAAATGAAACTGAAGTACGATGCATTTTTTACTATTTACTTTAAAAGATGTACAACCGTAGCATTCCAATATGTCAAAAAATCACTAACCATTAGTAATGTGATCAATTAACCTAAATGAGAATAATACGATAAAAATAACAAAATCAGCCTTTCAACCAAATGTAGAGAAAAGGGAGTGAAAAATTATTCACTAATAAATTCTTTAAAAAAGTTAAAACAAGTAAAGGAAAGTTATTGTATAGTCATTTAGCGGCACAGCCGATGCGTGAAACTCAAAATATCAACAGTTTTTTCTTTAGACCTAGAAGTCGTTTCGTGGAAAAAAATCAGTAACGAAAAATTTCTTCCTTAACAAAATTCCCCTTAAAAACCAACAAGAGTCAAACACTATATATTCATCACAGCACAAGTCAATCACGCGTTCTTCAGCAAACTTAAATTCGCTTCAGCCACTACTGTACCGAACCGCTACTGTAGGTCACTTGCTGCTGCCGGCTTACATAGCTGCCCGTGGGCTGCTGCGGCAGCTGCTGCTGGCCGCTTGACATGCCGCGTCTCTGCATTGTGGCGGCCTGCTGCTGCTCTTGCAATTGTCTGCTTTCGTATCCGCCACCCCCGCTGCTCACATAGCCCAGCTGTCTGCCGCCTGTGCGAGAGGCTAAAATTGCAGTTTGAAGGTCCTTTTACCTGTGAGACTCGGACCTACACACATTGGCAAAATGACAGTCTGGACATTGTATTGACTTTTCCCTTGAAAGCGGGGATTTTGCACACCTGTTGGACGGGAAGATCACCCGTTAGACAGGAGTGTCACCACCTGTTAGACAGGAGTGTCCCCTGTTAGACAGGAGTGTCACCTGTTAGACAGGAGTGTCACCTGTTAGACAGGAGTGTCACCTGTTAGACAGGAGTGCCACCTGTTAGACAGGAGTGCCACCTGTTAGACAGGAGTGTCACCTGTTAGACAGGAGTGTCACATGTTAGACAGGAGTGTCACCTGTTAGACAGGAGTGCCACCTGTTAGACAGGAGTGTCACCTGTTAGACAGGAGTGTCACCTATTAGACAGGAGTGTCACCTGTTAGACAGGAGTGTCACCTATTAGACAGGAGTGTCACCTGTTAGACAGGAGTGTCACCTGTTAGATATAAATATTACTTCTTATAGTAAGTTTATAATGAGTGCTTAATTTTATTAATAGTAACAAAAGCATTTTTCTAAGCGAATCAATTACTCTATTGATACCCCAGCGTAAATTTAAATTTATGCAAGTAATATTTTTACTATTATATCTCCCAACATTCTGACGTCAAAGAGCAAACCCTGAATGCATTGAGCTGACAATATTGACAATATGTCAGCTGGAGAAACAGACTTATGCTCGCTGTATTTGCGCTCCTGCTCACTGTTTGACGTTCACAAAAACTACCAACGTAGTCCGAGTGCATATTAACTATAGAATCAATAATTCATTTCTGTCAATGTACGAGTAAAAGCCCCATGCATGACAATTTTTAGCTACGTACGGTTACCAGAAAGTGCAAATAAATAAACGTTATTCAAAGTTAAAAATGATTTTGGTCAAACCGCCAACTCGGACTCACATTCAAGTACTTCAGTGCGCCTCTCAACTCGCTGCTCCATCACCACGCTTGGTTTTTCCGTGTTCCGGAAGCTGCTCTGCCTGCTAATGTTTTCCAACTTGTCCATGGCGACGCCCTCAGCGTCAAGAAGCTTGCGGTAGGCGGCAATCTCCAACTCTAAGCTGATCTTGGCGTCCAGCAGGGCTTGCAGCTCGTTTAGCACTCGTCTGAGATCAGCCTCAGTGCTGCTCAGCTCCTTGGCCAGGCGGTCCTGCTCCTCACTGTGACGCCTGCGTTCCATCTCGTTTTCTCGCTGCAGGTCTTCAATTGTTCGGTCTAGCGAGTCGTTCTAAGTTGTTAGATAACAGGTGGGGCGATAATTAGCTCGCACTGAGCCCTCAGTAATCAGTGTGAGATTGCAGGTGGGGCGATAATTAGCTCGCACTGAGCCCTCAGTAATTAGTGTGAGATTGCAGGTGGGGCGATAATTAGCTCGCACTGAGCCCTCAGTAATTAGTGTGAGATTTCAGGTGGGGCGATAATTAGCTCGCACTGAGCCCTCAGTAATTAGTGTGAGATTGCAGGTGGGGCCACTGTAAGCTTAGTCAGCAAACTTACCCTAGCTTGCAGATCGGCAATCCTCTTTCTCAGCTCGGCCATGGTGTCTTTAATCTTCTTGTTCTCCTCCTTTAGATAGGCCGTCTCAGAGGAGCCCTGGTTGTTGTTCTTGGCCACCTCTCTTAGCTGCAGATTTTTCAGTGTGATATTGGTTGTTGATTTGGTTTATTGCACTCATTTATCAGTGTACTCTTGTCTGTGATTTTAAAAATAAAAAAGTGATTTGAACAATTCTACTCTAAATTTACAGGAGCAATGATGGGCTATTTAGCAAAAACTGAATTAAAGCAAAATGTTTTATGATCGAAAAAATTTTTTATAGAAAATATTTGTCTTTAAGGGTGCCATATTTCTACGCAATTTACCTCGTGGTACTGAAATTTTTATTTGGGTTTTTGGCAAAAAAAGTTTTAGACAAAAGCATTAGTCACTAGTTAAAAGACATTGTGTGTCTGAATACATAATGTATTGTGTGTCTGTTAGCATGTATTGATTGCATGCAAGGATACATTGGGTGTCTGTAAGAATGTATTGGGTGTCTTCAGGGATATATTGGATGTCTTCGGGGATGTATTGGGTGTCTGTAAGCATGTATTGGTTGTCTGTAGGGAATGTATTGGGTGTCTGCAGGGATGTATTGAGTGTCTGCAGGGGATGTAATAGGTGTCTGCAGGGATGTATTGCATTGCATTGGGTGTATTCAGGGTTTCATCGGGTGTCAGTGTAGATGTATTGGGTGTCTGCAGGGAATGTGTTGGGTGTCTATAGGGATGCATTGAGTGTCTGTAAGTATGTATTGGTTGTCTGTAGGGGATATATTGGGTGTCTTCAGGGATTTAATGGGTGCCTGCAGCCGAATACTGTTTCAAGAATTACAACGCATTATGGGAAAATCGCAGCGAGAAATGCTTGCCTTGTTCATGTAGATGGACTCCAGCTCTATGCGGACCAGATCAACTTTCTCGTCGTATTCCTTCTGAATCTCGTGTATGGCTTGTCCCAGCTCAGTTTTCCAAAACTCCCGGCTCTCATCTTCGTCTTTCTTGATCAGCACGTACAGCTCCTTGATTTCCTGGAATTTTTTTCGATATTAACGATTTAGAACTTGGTGAAAAGCGTTGTTAGTTTTCAATATGATTTAAAAGTACAATCAATTGATCAGAATTCATAACAGACAAGTTTTGTTACAGTGAATATTGTAAATTTTCAGTTGGACCGATTCTATTTCAGTAGCGCTCATTCTATTTCAGTTGCGCTAATTCTATTTTAGTATCGCTAATTCTATTTCAGTAGCGCTAATTCTATTTTAGTAGCGCAAATTCTATTTCATTAGGCTAATTTTATTTCAGTTGCGCTAATTCTATTTCAGTAGCGCTAATTCTATTTCAGTAGCGCTAATTCTATTTTAGTATCGCTAATTCTATTTCAGTAGCGCTAATTCTATTTTAGTAGCGCAAATTCTATTTCATTAGGCTAATTTTATTTCAGTTGCGCTAATTCTATTTCAGTAGCGCTAATTCTATTTCAGAAGCGCTAATTCGATTTCAGTTGCGCTAATTCTAATTCAGTAAGTTTAGAGACTTCTAATTCCATTCAAATTCCGATTTCTGAATGAATCTAAAGTTTCGCTAATAAAACCCCAGTTGCGCTAAACAGACTTCAGAGGCGTCAAAATGCTCACCTGTTCGTGCACCCGTTTCAGAAACTCCAACTCCTCTTTGAGCGTCTGGTTCTCGGTCTGGGCGCCAATTCTGGCGGCAGTCTCTGCGTCCAAATCCGTGTGCAGCCTGGCTAGATCGTCCTTCATCTTCGTCACCTGCTGCTTCATCCGGGCCTTCTCGCTCTCCAACTGGGCGAGACGGCGACGCAGTAGGGCGATTTCGCCGTCCCGATCAGACAGTTCGTGATTCTGACGGTCGATTTTCTCGATGCAGCTTTCGTTTTGGTTGTTGGATTCGGTGAGTCTGGGGTTCGCGAGGCGGGTTTTGGGATTTGCACTTTTAGCTATTTTTAGAACTGTCAGAACAGCGCCGATTTTGATTTCGAATGTTTGGAACTTTCAGATATTGCCAACCTCTCAGATAGCGCCAACCCCCCCCCCAGAAAGCGCCAACCCCCCCCCAGATAGCGCCAACCCTCAGATAGCGCCAACCCCTCAAAAAGCGCCAACCCATCAGATAGCGCCAACCCCTCAAAAAGCGCCAACCCTCAGATAGCGCCAACCCCCCCCAGAAAGCGCCAACCCCCCCCCAGATAGCGCCAACCCTCAGATAGCGCCAACCCCTCAAAAAGCGCCAACCCCTCAGATAGCGCCAATCCCCCCAGATAGCGCCAACCCTCAGATAGCGCCAACCCCTCAAAAAGCGCCAACCCTTCAGAGATAGCGCCAACCCCTCAGAAAGCGCCAACCCTCAGATAGCGCCAACCCCTCAAAAAGCGCCAACCCTTCAGAGATAGCGCCAACCCCTCAAAAAGTGCCAACCCTTCAGAGATAGCGCCAACCCCTCAGAAAGCGCCAACCCCTCAAAAAGCGCCAACCCCTCAGATAGCGCCAACCCCCCCAGATAGCGCCAACCCTCAGATAGCGCCAACCCCTCAAAAAGCGCCAACCCTTCAGAGATAGCGCCAACCCCTCAGAAAGCGCCAACCCTCAGATAGCGCCAACCCCTCAGAAAGCGCCAACCCTCAGATAGCGCCAACCCCCCCCAGATAGCGCCAACCCCTCCCCCAGATAGCGCCAACCCCTCAGAAAGCGCCAAATTCCATGGCGCGACACGTTTTCGTCAGCCAAACCCCTGGGAAAACATAGAGTATACGAGTATAATTGAATTCAACAGCGTCAACAAACTGAGCACTGCAGCCAAGCCATTTTACTTAAAGGCTAAGTTAGGCAACAAAGCAATAAAGTAGGATTAATAATGCTCCACAATAAATCACCCTTCAAAAATTCCATGACAGCGTGTTGGGATCTGTTTTGCGGTCTTTTCAAGCCCTTTCCGAACAGCCCAACTTTGGCTACGGGAATAAAAGAAGCGGCAGCAGCTAAGTCTGAGTATTTCAGCGCAAATAATCAAATCGAGTCAACCGGAGATCGATAAAGTGCATTCAGGCTGGCTGGACCAAAATCCCATAAGGTGGCAGATCTAACGGTGGGATCTCTAAGAAAGCGTGTGTGTTCAGTAGTGCAATCCCCTTTTTCTTACTCACCCAGCAATCCCCTGTCCCCTATTTCTTCTTTGCGGTAAAGACACAAAAGCAGCTTTAGTATAAAGTACCGTACAATTTGCCTCCGGATTGTTGAAGGTGAATGCCCAAATATCACACTAAACAACGCCACATCAAAACAGCGCCACATCAAAATAGCGCCACATCAAAACAGCGCCACATCAAAATAGCGCCACATCAAAACAGCGCCACCCTAAACAGCGCCACACTAAACGGCGCCAAACAAAACAGCGCCACATCAAAATAGCGCCACATCAAAACAGCGCCACATCAAAATAGCGCCACATCAAAACAGCGCCACCCTAAACAGCGCCACACTAAACGGCGCCACATCAAAGCAGCGCCACACTAAACAGCGCCACATCAAAACAGCGCCACATCAAAATAGCGCCACACTAAACAGCGCCACATCAAAACAGCGCCACACTAAACAGCGCCACATCAAAACAGCGCCATATTTAACAGCGCCACACTAAACAGCGCCACATCAAAACAGCGCCACACTAAACAGCGCCACATCAAAACAGCGCCATATTTAACAGCGCCACACTAAACAGCGCCACATCAAAACAGCGCCACACTAAACAGCGCCACACTAAACAGCGCCACACTAAACAGCGCCACATCAAAACAGCGCCATATTTAACAGCGCCACACTAAACAGCGCCACATCAAAACAGCGCCACACTAAACAGCGCCACATCAAAACAGCGCCATATTTAACAGCGCCACACTAAACAGCGCCACATCAAAACAGCGCCACACTAAACAGCGCCACACTAAACAGCGCCACATCAAAACAGCGCCATATTTAACAGCGCCACACTAAACTGCGCCACATCAAAACAGCGCCACATCAAAGCAGGGCCACACTAAACAGCGCCATATTTAACAGCGCCACACTAAACAGCGCCACATCAAAACAGCGCCACACTAAACAGCGCCACATCAAAACAGCGCCATATTTAACAGCGCCACACTAAACAGCGCCACATCAAAACAGCGCCACATCAAAACAGCGCCATATTTAACAGCGCCACACTAAACAGCGCCACATCAAAACAGCGCCACACTAAACAGCGCCACACTAAACAGCGCCACATCAAAACAGCGCCATATTTAACAGCGCCACACTAAACAGCGCCACATCAAAACAGCGCCACACTAAACAGCGCCACATCAAAACAGCGCCATATTTAACAGCGCCACACTAAACAGCGCCACATCAAAACAGCGCCACACTAAACAGCGCCACACTAAACAGCGCCACATCAAAACAGCGCCATATTTAACAGCGCCACACTAAACTGCGCCACATCAAAACAGCGCCACATCAAAGCAGGGCCACACTAAACAGCGCCATATTTAACAGCGCCACACTAAACAGCGCCACATCAAAACAGCGCCATATTTAACAGCGCCACACTAAACAGCGCCACATCAAAACAGCGCCACACTAAACAGCGCCACACTAAACAGCGCCACACTAAACAGCGCCACATCAAAACAGCGCCACACTAAACAGCGCCACATCAAAACAGCGCCACACTAAACAGCGCCACATCAAAACAGCGCCACATCAAAATAGCGCCACACTAAACAGCGCCACATCAAAACAGCGCCACACTAAACAGCTCCACATCAAAACAGCGCCATATTTAACAGCGCCACACTAAACTGCGCCACATCAAAACAGCGCCACATCAAAGCAGCGCCACACTAAACAGCGCCACATCTAATGACGCCCTGAAAAATGACGCTTTTAAGAGAGGCGCAGTACAAACGGGCGCCACCCTAAACAGCGCCGTGTCTTATCGGCGCTACAAACATTTTTTGACTACACCTTCATAATTTTATCCTACAAGGCGCCATCTCAAATCGCACTCACTGCTCTCGCATGTCCTTGTTGTAGGCGTCCAAAGAGGCTAATTTGGCATCTTTCTCGCCCTTCATTCTCTCGGCATCGTCCAACAGGCGTCGGAGTTGCTTCAATTCGACGTCGTACATCTGGCGAATCTTCTCGGTCTCCTTGCCCCAGCGAGCCTTCAGACCGGCAAGCTCGTCCTTCAGCTTCTTGTTCTGGGCTTGTAGGTACCGCGTCTGAGGTTGAGGGATTTTTGCTAGGTGTTAAATTCTGTGAGAGTAGGCTGACCTCCACTTCCCCTGTGCTGTGAGAGTAGGCTGACCTCCCCTCCTCCTGTGCTGTGAGAGTAGGCTGACCTCCCCTCCTCCTGTGCTGTGAGAGTAGGCTGACCTCCCCTTCCCCTGTGCTGTGAAAGTAGGCTGACCTCCCCTCCCCCTGTGAGGTGAGAGTAGGCTGACCTCCACTCCTCCTGTGCTGTGAGAGTAGGCTGACCTCCCCTCCTTCTGTGCTGTGAGAGTAGGCTGACCTCCCCTTCCCCTGTGCTGTGAAAGTAGGCTGACCTCCCCTTCCCCTGTGCTGTGAAAGTAGGCTGACCTCCCCTCCCCCTGTGAGGTGAGAGTAGGCTGACCTCCACTCCTTCTGTGCTATGAAAGTAGGCTGACCTCCCCTTACCACAGTTTACTAATTTCTATCCAATTCGGCTTTTATTTAGGCGTTTACTCATTTTCTGGCCCGCCTACTTTTTTTGCCGCGAAACTCCCACGCTCTCAGCTGCTAGCTAGGCATTATTTTTTGCTTTTAGAAGAAGCAAAGCTTTAGAAATTATGCTTAGACTTTGAGTCGGGAAAGTGACGGCTTTTAGTGTGAGAGATTTATAACTGCAACTTGAATCCTTCACTGCTTCAATTACTTGCTTTTTTATGATTGAAGGTCCATGCATTTTTGCTGCGAGTGGATGCTTAATTTGTGCCATCCATCTTGGCCGCAACCGGTTGTTTTCGTAGAAGCAAAATTTTGTCTTTTTATCAATACATCCTACTTTACATCTGACTTTACTTGTCTGGTCTATATTACTAGTGCTGCTTTTCCTCCTACCACTTTATCCCATTTTCACCCATGAAGAGTCGAACGCCACAATTCTCACTAACCTTCTCGATGAAACCGGCTAGTCGCTCGTTCAGCTCCTGCATCTCCTTCTTGCTGCGTCCCCGAGCCTCCACCACGTGTTGAATGTCCGGAATGTCGGCCTCCAAAGAGGCGCGTCGACTACGCGACGTCTTGGTCATGCTGTACTGCACGGAGGTCGAGCCTTGAGTTCGAGACACCGTCGGTTGTCGAGGATTCGACACGGCCGAATAGTTCGAGGCGACGTCGGTGGCCTCCTGCTTGCTGTAGCCGACGCGTTTGCTGCCGCTCTGCTGCTGCTGCTGCTGCTGCTGCTGGTACATCTGCACGTTCTGCTCCATGATGCTTGCTTTCTGCTGACTTTAATAGTGAATTGGTTTTTTAATGCTTAAATATTGATATTCTGCCCTCTTTTCATACTCTGATTCTCCATTAGAACTTTCTCTGCGTCCTTCCTACTTATTTTTACCCTATCTGTGCACTCGCTCAATCTGTGCTCCCTCACCCCTCCCTCACTCAATGTACAATCCCTCACCCCCTCTCTCGCTCAATGTTCAATCCCTCACCCCCTTTCTCGCTCAATGTTCAATCCCTCACCCCCTCTCTCGCTCAATGTTCAATCCCTCACCCCCTCTCTCGCTCAATGTTCAATCCCTCACCCCCTCTCTCACTCCATGTGTACTCCCTCACCCCCTCTCGCTCAATCTATGCTCCCTCACCCCCTCTCGCTCAATCTGTGCTCCCTCACCCCCTCTCGCTCAATCTATGCTCCCTCACCCCCTCTCGCTCAATCTATGCTCCCTCACCCCCTCTCGCTCAATCTGTGCTCCCTCACCCCTCTCGCTCAATCTGTGCTCCCTCACCCCTCTCTCGCTCAATGTGCACTCCCTGACCCCTCTCTCTTAATCTGTGCTCCCTCACCCCTCTCTCGCTCAATGTGCACTCCCTGACCCCTCTCTCGCTTATCTGTGCTCCCTCACCCCTCTCTCGCTTAATCTGTGCTCCCTCACCCCCTCTCTCGCTCAATGTGCACTCCCTTACCCCTCTCGCTCAATCTGTGCTCCCTCACCCCCTCTCGCTCAATCTGTGCTCCCTTAATCCTTGTCATTTTTTTAATATCTACGTTTTTATTTATTCCAAACAATTCAGTTGTTACAGTAAACTTTTGACTTTTCAGGCAAAAAGCAGAAATAGACTTTCTGTATTACTGATGAAATGTGGACCCCTGCACAGGTCTCGTGTCTCGTCTACAACGCTCTAACAACAAGGACACACTAGAATCAGCTGCTTGTGGTCAGCTGCATCAAATATTCATGACTAAGTTATCCCCATCCGGTTGTCAATGATCCCGCGCTATGTTAACTGGCCGTAAACGGAGGCCCCGAGACTAGAGTGCAGTGCGCCTCTAAGCACCGACTACAGATTTTTTGGCTTCCTGATACCAACGGGTGATTATTCTTTTTCTGCAATTGTAAAATTCTATTTGTGTACTTTTAGCGTCTAGAGTTAAATGCTGCCATTCACTTGATTTACTGACTACCGATTGTTCCTTACAACAATAATGGTGCAGGCATTTTACGATTGATTAAAGCAGGCGAGTCGATTCTATAGTTCTTGCTTAACTGTTCAGCGACCAGAGTTGACAGAATTGGGATTTAAAAAATATTTCTTGCATTAAAAATTTTCCAACCTTCAAGCAACTCAATATTTATCTATCTATCTATCTATCTATCTATCTGTCTGTCTATCTATCTATCTATCTATCTATCTATCTATCTATCTATCTATCTATCTATCTATCTACCTATCTATCTATCTGTCTGTCTATCTATCTATCTATCTATCTATCTATCTATCTATCTATCTATCTATCTATCTATCTACCTATCTATCTATCTGTCTGTCTATCTATCTATCTATCTATCTATCTATCTATCTATCTATCTGTCTATCTATCTATCTATCTATCTATCTATCTATCTATCTATCTATCTACCTATCTATCTATCTACCTTATCTATCTATCTATCTATCTATCTATCTATCTATCTATCTATCTATCTATCTATCTATCTATCTATCTATCTATCTATCTATATTTTATCCGTATGGTTAGTCAACCAAGTAATTTTGATAGACAGCACTTACATCAACTTAGAATCTTTTTAAACGCTCTTAGCTCAGTTATAGGAAGATATTGCGAGTCCTCAAACTTCCGGTGTAGCTTCTGGGATATAAGAAAGTAAATCTGCTTGAATTTGCACAGTCAGCTCAGCAGTCACCTTATCCCCCGCTAATATAGCCCAGGGAGAATTCAGCCCGGCCATGTCAACCTCCCCACCGCCAAGGCGAATTTCTCACTGCCAGCCAAGCAGGCCTGCACCCCAGCCAATCGGATGGCTCTGCAAATACGCAAAAAAAACCGCCGACATTTATGGCCAACTGGCCCTCTCGCCCTTGGCCTCCTTTCTCTCGCTACCCCGCTATCCTTGTCCGCTCGCTATAAATAATATTTCTATGCATTTTCCCAGCGGCTGAGTAACTGCCCCCCCCCCCCTACCCGGCAGTGGACAGGGGGCAGCCCCCATCCAGCTTGGCCCTCACGCCCAAGACACGCCCAAAGCTTGGGACCTGCCATTGCAGGTCAGCCCAGCTCAGCTTGTACCGCTGGCTAACAAGAAAAACGGGAACTCTCAATACCGACTCTCTTCCCCATGCTAGAGATCCCCAGGCCAGAACGCCACTTCCCACCTGACTGCTTCCCCCCCCCTCCTCCGGGGGCCGGTTCGTGAATGGGAATTTTATAAATATGAAATTCCGGGTCGCAGTCGGACGGCAAACGGCCCAACGGGAAATAAGAACTAAGAAAACAAACAATGCGAGGTTTTTTTCCAGGAAAAGAATAAATTTTGCACTGCTTTTATTGTCAGTACAGTTTTGCTGCACATTGATCTCATTGTATTCGTATATTTATTGTTGGTTAATCAAAAATATTTAAATAGAAATCAGAGTATTATATTTGGCAGTGCTTGTAGAAAATCAAAAAGATGTTCCGCTATTAGTAGGACGCATTTAAACAAAAATCTGATATTCATTATTTTTAACTATTATTGACTATTTCATATTGAAAATTAATTATTCCATATTTACTACTGATATCTAGTAATGTCCAGTAGTCAGTTGCGTATTATTCTAACTATATTATTGTATTGCTATTGTGGCTCAACCTAAAAAAATGTTCAAAATTTTGTTAAAACTCCTTGGCTCGCAGCTCGTTGGGGTGGTGGGCAAAGAAGCAGCTGGCGCCGTGGGGACAGACCCCGAGGCTGCTCTGCAGCGAGCACATCTTGGTCTTGTAGCGCGGGTGCTCGCAGATGCGGCGCAGCTCCCGGTGGCCGTGCGCGTACTGGCACGAGTCGCCTTTGACGCAGCGGCCAAGGCCGCCGGACATGAAATTCTTGCACAGCTGCGTCTTGTACCGGAAGTTGGTGCGCTGATCCTCGATTGTGCTGCCGCCGCTGCCGCCGCCAGCAGTTGGCGACAGAATTCCAGCGGTCAGAGAGTCGTCAGTTGGGGAGTCAGCAAATTCCGGCGGCTGCAGAGCCTGTTGGAGAGGACCCGATTGGGACTGTTGGTGTACTTGCTGGTGCTGCGGTTGCTGCTGCTGCTGCTGCTGCTGCTGCGGGCACAGATCCTGGCACCACATTGTGGTCAGTTCCGACAGTACAGATAGGATGCCCTGTTGCATTTGCTCGCGCACCAGCTGCGACTCTTGCAGAGCCAGTGCGGCAGTCAGTTTCACTTCGTTAAGCGACTCGGTGAGGTCTTGGATCGCCTGGTCGTAGCCGTTCAGGTCCATGGCTAGACTGGACGAGGCGCTTGATCCAATTAGCGAGCCGCCGTTGTCATGGTGACTAACAACCTCAAGGCCAAGCGGCAGTCCAGTTGCTGACCGATTGTTCAGAGCCAGACGTTGGCCTGTTGACGTGTAGAGGCGAAGGCGAGACATGCTCATAATTGTTTTTTTTTCACTTTGGACTTAAAGTGCAGGCCGTCTTGTTTTTTTAAAAAGCCTCTCAGTTATCACGTGCTTTTTGCTTAGGGAGGTGTTTAAATCATCAGATCGGTATTTTTTTCAGATATTGATTCCAATGGGTGACGAAATAGGCGGGTGGACTGAAGGTGTGAATAAAAACTTTTCACTGTCTACCCTCAATCGGCGCACTATTGGCTGGCTGAAATCACTATGTACATTGGCGGCCGCAGTGTACATTTTCAGTCTGACCCCCATAGCGCCAAAACCCACCTTACAAAAAAAATTTTCTAACCCACAGTAAACAGTGGCGACTTTTTCCCTAAGTCTTTCAAATCATTTTATTAAATTCAACACAATGATGAGTATAAGACGTTTTAGTACACATAAACTGACCATTTTATTATGACTTGTTTCTATTTGCAGCGATTTTCTTTATTTTGAAACTGTCAAACCAAGTACATTAGCATGAATTTACGCTATTGTCAGAACGTCAAATATATATTTTTGGATTATAAGCAACGCTTTGAATTAGATTGCTGAAATAAGACAGTATTTAAATTCTCACAAATTGTCTTTTCGTTTTTAGCCAATTGCAATAGAAATGTTTTTGCGCATTTTTTTCAGGCTAGTGTTTTATGTTGACTGCAATCTACTGGATTTGCTAGTGGAAACAGTTGCTGCACTTTGCCCCTGCCCCCTAGCATCACTCTTTTACTTTCTCACGCCACAGGGGTATAAGTAGGCAGAAACCACACTGAAATGCTGATTAACGAAAGCACCACCACTCGATACAGTTACAGTATTCTCCAATTCATAATTCCAAAATGCAGAATCTCGATCTATTTCTGTCTCTATCAGTCGGTCTGCTGAGCTTCTGCTTGCTGAGTTTGCTTGCAAATTTTGTCAATCCGAACGAGTCAAACTTGTGCGGCCTGACACGACAACAGCTGGACCTGCTGCATCAGCTGCCAATTGTCTTGGCGCAACTGACTTCTGTCTGTGTGATCTGCTGTCTGAGCCAGAGATTCTTGCTTCAAATCTATCGGCCTTGCGGCTGGCCTGTTGAGTACTTTCGTACAGTTGGGACGCCTAGCGACGTGCATCACAGCGAAGCCTACCACTGCCTGAGCGACGCTCTCGAAGCCGATCTGCACCGCAAAGACCGGCTGAAGCGAAGGCAAGTCTTGACGGCCAACCAGCCATGGATTCGAAGAACAAGAGACTTGCTGTACCAGCTCAACTGTTCGAAGCACTCGATCGCCTGGTTGCTAGGCGAACTGATTCGCGCAGGCCTCAGTCTGGGCGTCAGTCTGGCACTCGCCCAGCAACTATCCGGTGGCAAGTCGAAATTCGAATCCACTTCAGCCGAGTTGCGTCATCGGGTTGCCAACTGCACCGGGGCGGGTGCCGGACTCCGATTGGCTGCCGGCCTGCCTCAACTAGTCTCCATGGCAACCGGTTTTGCCGTTGTTGCCAGCCTGATGAGCCTGCTGGTGAAGGCTGCCAGCTTGGCTCTGCCAGCTCAGAGTCTGAGACTCGCCTGCCGCTGCTTGTCGCCGCACGCCGCCGCCGTGGCCAGCTTGCTTACCTGGGACGGAGCTCATCTGGTGCTGTTGCTGGCCGGCGACTCTGCAACATCCTGGCTAGCCTGCCTGCTTTTAGGAGACCTGCTCAGCGGCATGGACCTCGAAGAGAAGGTGGTGGCGATTGAAGAAAAAGCCAAAGTGGCTACACAGTCGGATTCTGAGTCGGTTTCGCCTCCGCAACAGTCTTTGAGTTCAATGAAAGCTAATATTTGAGCACAAACAATCGCTCTGTATAACTCAATAATCATGTACGCACCTTACTACGGTTCTAAAGATGAAGGTTTAAAAAATTTCACATTACAGTCCCGAAATAAAAGACCTCTGGGTATTATATTGTGGATTGAAAATAAAAAATTCTCATCTTAACAAAAATATAATTGACTTAGCCGCTCGAGCATTAGTAGTATTAGTAGTAGTAAGAAGTAGGTACTATTATTATTATTTACTACGCATTTGATAGCAGCTAAAAATGCTTTTTTTACATATTTTTCATTTTCGCGCTACTTAATAGTAGCGCATAGTGATAATGCTTATTGAGCAATCAATTATTTCTTTCACCCTAATTTATTCTCTAAAAGTCATTTGAATTGCTAGATGCTAGACTAAGGTTGCCTGCTTTTAAAAGCATGCTTAATTGAAAGCTGACTAACTTTGAAATATCAAATTTAGTCTGGCACCCATTTATTTTTAATGATACGATATTGCATTATTATCCTCACTCAACCATTATTGTATGCAATAAAGGCTCTGCCCTATGGCCAACTTATCATCGCTTTGATGTTCTAATTTTATATCTCCAAAACTGGCTTTGTTGCAAACTCAAATCAACTGCAATTGAAAAGCCGCAAACCCCCAGCCCATCTCCCATCCCTATTAATGCGCTGAATATTCCATTCGATCAGCAGATCCTGCTAAGCTCCCGCCAAGTTTTTTTGGGGGGAATTTCTGTTTCTGAGCCGTTTCCAAGCCAACCAGCTCCAAGAGACTGGCTTCCCTACCCCGCTCTGCCGCAGTCTCCTAATTGACCTGCAGCTCTATAAAATTCTGCTGTGGGTGGGAAACTTGGCGACAATTTCCCCAGCTCCAGCCAAGCTTTCACAGCCTTCCGCAGCGCCAGAACCGACAATGCTTTACGCTAATGAAGTCCAAGCTCTGCTTGTTGCCATCTTCATCATCAGCGAGGCCGCTGCACTGGGCACCAGACGGGTGGAGTTCGCCTACATCGGCTGCTACAGAGACTTCGTGACTCCAGGAGTTCGCGAAATGCGGGTAGTGAAAGCGTACGGCATGTCTCGAATCCATGACGTGGCCATCTTTGATCACGTGGCTGTTGTAAGAAGTCCGCGGATGTCGCACGAAGTCTGCTCGGCTGTGTGCAGCATGATGGGCACTCCGTACTTTGGCGTCCAGGCCACCGAATGGTGCTTCTGCAGCGACATGTACGGCTCGCAGCATGTAGGCAGCGAGTGCTATCAGAACTGCGTTGGAAATCCGGCACAAAAGTGCGGCTCTGAAGGTCACAACTCGGTGTTCAGGCTGAACTACCTTGGTGAGCGCTTCTCTGATGATGCTGAATGCATGGAGCGCGTGAATTAGGCATGGCGAGCGTGTCTAAATTGCAGAGCCGAACAATTTCTACATCGGCAACAAGACCTACGCCGCGATGACCAGCACCGAGGCGCCGGCCTACGTCAACACGACTGCCAGAGGCCTGATTGACTGCACGGGCCTGTGCGTCCACCCTGTCTGCCAGGCGGTGGTGTACTCGGAGCAGCGGGGCCGCTGCTACCTGCTGGAGTTCCCGGCGCTGCCCGCCAGTCTGGAAGGCGAAGGCGAGTTTTTCATTCGTGGCTGAAGCCTTTGAGCATCGGTGGGCAGCGTCCTGGTGGTTGCATAGTGATTGATCTGGGCTGTCACCCAGTCAAGTTTGCTGTTTGTGGCCAATGACCCAACAGAGTCTGTCTGGAAAGATAATTTTTAAGTTTTTTTACTACTTTTACTCTTGCTTCTACTACTACTACTAATACTACTAATGATTACTTCTACTTCTACTATTACTACTAAAAATACTACTACTTTTTTTCAGAAGTTTTTTTGAAGCCTGACCAAAAAAATCTAGGTAGTTTATCAGTTTCAGTGATCTTGATTTTTTAGCCTGGTTTACTTCAATGCAGTAAACGCATCAAGATAGAAATTTTTTAAATAAAATATGACATTTAAATGCTCAAATCTGTTCTCTTTATATTGAAATATCAATTTTTTCAAACATTAAACCAATGTTTTACCGGTACTAAAGGTCCTACAATATATTGGTCCATTGGAATTCAGAATTCTCTGTACAGTTTAAGCCACAAAATTATATTACTTTTTTCCCTTTATAGCTACATTTAGCTTAGCATTTCTTGAATTGCTACTTTCAGTAGCATGTCAAATTAGTTTAGAATAATTTTGTTCAACGATTACAAATTTATTGTTTGATTTAGTTAAAAAAATTACTAAAAATATGGCGTTATACTAGTAGAAATTGGAATTGTTTCGGCTGCGTGGATATGATAAGGTTATTTAGTAATATTACACAGAAGCATATTTTTCTTTTCAGCTACTCCGATATAGGGGGGAGCGAGTGGCTCGGCGGTCTAGCGCGTCTGCCTTGTGTTGTGTGCCACTGGTCCAGGTTCGACCCCGCGTTGTAGGTTGGCTATTTTCCCAGCGCGGTTTCGTGTGCAGGGTCACATTAATTTGGGGCCTTGTGCACGAATTGGTTGGGCTATGGGGCATGAGGGCAACCTTAGGGTGTCTTTAGGATGTTTAAGATACCCTAAATCCCATCAACAGACACCCTGTACCCCATCATCAGGCACCCTGATCCCCATCATCAGACACCCTGCACCCCATCATCAGACACCCTGCACCCCATCATCAGACACCCTGAACCCCATCATCAGACACCCTGCACCCCATCATCAGACACCCTGCACCCCATCATCAGACACCCTGAACCCCATCATCAGACACCCTGCACCCCATCATCAGACACCCTGCACCCCATCATCAGACACCCTGCACCCCATCATCAGACACCCTGCACCCCATCATCAGACACCCTGCACCCCATCATCAGACACCCTGAACCCCATCATCAGACACCCTGCACCCCATCATCAGGCACCCTGAACCCCATCATCAGACACCCTGCACCCCATCATCAGACACCCTGAACCCCATCATCAGACACCCTGCACCCCATCATCAGACACCCTGAACCAATCTTACCCTAAACCTGATCCTCGGTCACCCTGAAACATAGAAACGCTCTGCAACTTTGTATCCAAACGAACAAGAAATCACAGCCCCTGCACAGATTCTCACGGGGCAATTTTTTACGACCTCGATTTTATCCTCCAGTGAAACAATTCCCCCTCTATACTCCTGTATCCTTGTGACGCCTTAAATTATTGATTAATTTATTAGCCCGACCGCCCTGCTGACTAACTTGGATGAAGCTGCGTGAAATAGGGGATTCTGGAGGGGAGGGGAGATTGGATGCGTGTGTCTCCGTACCCTTGTAAACTAACATCAAATATGTTTGTCTGACAAGTCAATATTTTGTTCTGGAAAGCTTTAGCAAGGGTTTATTGTGCTAGCCTAGTCCTATAGGGCGGGTAAAATAAGAAGGGAAGTTAGGGAATAGAAGGGAGGTTAATTATGGGCAGCTGATTTCCCACCCAACATGAAGCTCAGTGCAGCTGACTGTTCTTAAAAACTTCAAAAATCAATTGTTGGTGATCCGCCATTGTAACGAGCATCTCAGCGGCCCGTCCCCATAGGGACACTGAATGGAACGGGAACGACGTTTGGGAAGAAAGGAAGCGAATAGGGATTTTTGGGGTTGAATAATTTATTGGAGCCCGATTGCTCAGCGGGCGGTGAATAGCGACTTGGGAACCGTTAGAATGAGCAGTGGCATGCGGCCTGGGTGCTGTGAGTCCGCTCTTTGTTGTCTTTAGCGTTACATGTGCAGATTTCTTAGAAAATCATTTGACTAATCTAATCAATCAATCAATCAATCAATCAATTAATCTATCTATCTATCTATCTATCTATCTATCTATCTATCTATCTATCTATCTATCTATCTATCTATCTATCTATCTGTCTATCTATCTATCTATCTATCTATCTGTCTATCTATCTATCTATCTATCTATCTGTCTATCTATCTATCTATCTATCTATCTATCTATCTATCTATCTATCTATCTATCTATCTATTTATCTATCGATTTATCTATCTATCTATCTATCTATCCATCTATCTATCTATCTATCTATCTATCTATCTATCTATCTATCTATCTATCCGTCTATCTATCTATCTATCTATCTATCTATCTATCTATCTATCTATCTATCTATCTATCTATCTATCTATCTATCTATCTGTATATCTATCTATCTATCTATCTATCTATCTATCTATCTATCTATCTATCTGTCTATCTATCTATCTATCTATCTATCTATCTATCTATCTATCTATCTGTCTATCTATCTATCTATCTATCTATTTATCTATCAATTTATCTATCTATTTATCTCTCTATCTATCTATCTATCTATCTATCTATCTATCTATCTATCTATCTATCTATCTATCTATCTATCTATCTATCTATCTATCTATCTATCTATCTATCTATCTATCTATCTATCTATCTATCTATCTGTCTGTCTATCTATCTATCTATCTATCTATCTATCTATCTATCTGTCTGTCTATCTATCTATCTATCTATCTATCTATCTATCTATCTATCTATCTATCTATCTATCTATCTATCTATCTATCTGTCTGTCTATCTATCTATCTATCTATCTATCTATCTATCTATCTGTCTGTCTATCTATCTATCTATCTATCTATCTATCTATCTATCTATCTATCTATCTATCTTTCTACTTGTTAAGAAGAGTTTCTGTGCAAAAGCTCCTTACTGCACAGCATTAAATTCGCATGCCGAGACCCTCGACCTACAATTTGCTCATTTTTATTCATCAATAACAGAGCGATCTCGGTCGGGAATCCGGGCCTTTGTTGCTGGATGCCGGTCTGACGATCTAGCAAAAGAAGAAAGAAGTTCAGACAGAAAGAGGGACGCCGGGAAGTGGAAGAAGAAGAGGAAGTCGGGGGTTGGGTTGAGACGCATTTTTGGGATCTGCGAGGATACGGGACTCGTGCTGTTAAAAGGGGAAAATATAGGCGTAGACTGGGTGCAGGGTGCAGGGGCAGGCAAATCAGAACAGCAACTTTTGTACCGGGCGGAATGAAAGGCACCAACAGGCCCCCTACCCCTTAGCTGGGGGCAATATAATAATACAAGGCTGGGGGTTGGGATCTGGGATCACCGCCTAGGGGGGATCGGGCATGCGGGATCTGAGCATCACTGGGGGATGCTGGTTTGGTATGGCACTACCATGGAGGTCTAATTGTAGCTAGTATCTGGAGTTAAATAATTTTTTGGCAATTTAGTTGTGGAAAAAGATTGCCTAATTATAAATAAGTAATTATGTTACGGTGCTTATTATTGAAGCACGGAAAGTCCCGAGCTCGATCCGCAGACCATGCATCAAAAGATGCTTGTTTCATCGTCCACACTTGTTTCCTTTCCAGATTCTAGATAGTTTAAAAAAAACGAACTCCATAATGGATGAAACTTGCTCAAGCAGCTCGTTGTCATTGCTTCCAGGCGCGCGTATCTTTTACCCTACACGGCACAATTGAGTAGGCTTTGAGTAGTCTTTATTTTATATACTGATTCCTTGCCGAGGCTGAGGGCCCGCTGGTGGCTGGCTGCAGTCCCCCCGCCACTGACGGCACGTGGCCGCTCTCCGCTGTCCGGAATCCACATCCGGAAGACATCCGGTAGATTGTCAAACTTTTGACTATATAAAAAAATAAAGGACTGCAGGAACGGTCTTGCTCTATTCAGTGCGAATTCAAGGCGCCACTGGGGGAAGCAGCAGTCTCCCATGCAGGATTCTTATCCTGTCCCTGGGATGTTTCTGCAGCTGTTTGAAATCGCTCCCTTGCTAGCAGCTGTCTCGCTAAGTGAGAAAGGATTTGAGTTAAAAGCCCCCGATGCGTCTCTTCAGCTACAAAGAAGATTTGTGTCGGGATGTTGGCCAATCTTTCCCCCTGTGCGCACACTTATCCACTTTTTCTTCAGCACCTGCTCCGGGGCAGGTTTAGGGGGGCGGCTCGTGCAGCTCCAACCACCGCAAGCAATTTATCCTCATTCTGGGAGGGGAGGGTCGGTAAGAAAAAAATTGGGAAAAAATAAGCTTTCGGAATCCTATAGAAGAAATAATATTGCATCGATTCTGGGTAAAGAATCCCTAACTAAATGCATGGGCACAGCTGAAAAGGGGAACACATAAAGTCCCTATAGTTGGCGTCTTATAGACCCCGATTTCCGCATAGATGTTTGTGTGCAGTGCATTCACTGACTGCAGAAACGGCACTTGATTATAATCCCCAGACCTAGAAATGGGATAATTATCCCTTTTGGCTGTGAAATGGCATTATTAATTTGCAATATTGGACAAGGCAGTGTGATTTGCTCTTCAATCAGCTCAAGATAGTTTGCCATTTGCCACTATTGTTAACCGCTATCTGCCACTATTCTGAGCCACTGCTATCTGTCACTATTCTGAGCCACTGCTATCTGCCACTATTCTGAGCCACTGCTATCTGCCACTATTCTGAGCCACTGCTATCTGCCACTATTCTGAGCCACTGCTATCTGTCACTATTCTGAGCCACTGCTATCTGTCACTATTCTGAGCCACTGCTATCTGCCACTATTCTGAGCCACTGCTATCTGTCACTATTCTGAGCCACTGCTATCTGCCACTATTCTGAGCCACTGCTATCTGCCACTATTCTGAGCCACTGCTATCTGCCACTATTCTGAGCCACTGCTATCTGCCACTATTCTGAGCCACTGCTATCTGTCACTATTCTGAGCCACTGCTATCTGTCACTATTCTGAGCCACTGCTATCTGCCACTATTCTGAGCCACTGCTATCTGTCACTATTCTGAGCCACTGCTATCTGTCACTATTCTGAGCCACTGCTATCTGCCACTATTCTGAGCCACTGCTATCTGCCACTATTCTGAGCCACTGCTATCTGCCACTATTCTGAGCCACTGCTATCTGCCACTATTCTGAGCCACTGCTATCTGCCACTATTCTGAGCCAGTGGCATCTGCCACTATTCTGAGCCACTGCTATCTGCCACTATTCTGAGCCACTGCTATCTGCCACTATTCTGAGCCACTGCTATCTGCCACTATTCTGAGCCACTGCTATCTGTCACTATTCTGAGCCACTGCTATCTGTCACTATTCTGAGCCACTGCTATCTGTCACTATTCTGAGCCACTGCTATCTGCCACTATTCTGAGCCAGTGGCATCTGCCACTATTCTGAGCCACCACTATCTGCCACTATTCTTAGCTGCTAACCACCTTTATCTGGCTAGCAAATTTCAAATTTTGCCTAAATATAATTTCTTAAGCCAGCGAAATTGGTTCTTGGATTGCGTGTCACTCAAATTATTGAAAAAAAATTATTGAAAAACCTTACCAGATACTTCAGCTTGCTTCTCAATTCTATTCAACTGAAGCATCACGAAACGGAAACTGGGTAATGGAATCTCTCTGTGTGTGTTAGAAGCGATAGGGGTTGGGGATCAGGCCTTCCACATCGCCCTCAAGTTTGTCACCCACCATATAGATACATTGCATTATTAGCCTAGGTTTTCCCCTTCGATCAAATTTAAGCATTTCTTTGTGTTCCGTTGCGAAATCCGTTTCCGAGAATCGTTGTTGCTAGGGGGGGGGGGATTTTCATTCGTTCATTCAGTGCAAGAAAAAATAATGGGGTTAAGAGGGAGGATTTCAGGAGATGGAAAGTCACACTATAAAAATGTCAAGAGTAAAAAATATGTTAGCTATAATCACCATTAGCAGGAACTAATTTAGCTGAACTAATGAAGGACAATTCCCATTTTTAATGGTCCTTCTTTACTTATAGCTTAAAAGTCTAGAAAAAATCCCAACCCACAGAGCCACACATAGCGCAGTTGAGTCCCCATGGTTTCCGGCAGCTGAGAGGCCGCACAACAAGCGATGCTGCTAATTAAGCTACCTGCCTAGGCTCAGCCGTCTGTCACTCACGAAGTCTCGCCCTATCCCCCTTCAAATCCCAAGACCTCACTCACTCCTTAGCTAATTCTCGAGTGTATAGAAGCTGTCACACCAGTTTTTTTCCCCTCTCTCCTTCTTCTGACAACTTCCGACTCAAGGTGACTGATCCCTCTCATTGAATTTTGATCCTCACTGCAATAGCTGACTGGGAGATTTTCTTTTCAAGTGAAAGAAGCTTTCATTAAATAAAATCGCCAAATACGAGCGCATTAGCCTTCTAAGCTAATTATAAGTAGACATTTTATGAACAAACATTTTAATGCACAATTTTTATTATTTATTACTTTTTCTTTTAGTCAAATACACAAGTGTCAAAACAATGAGCCGTTCGTATGAGACATGAATTAGAGTGGTGCTTCTGACATTGTTAACAGCTTTTATTAACAGACAGACAGATAGACAGACAGACAGACAGACAGACAGACAGACAGACAGACAGACAGACAGACAGACAGACAGACAGACAGACAGACAGACAGACAGACAGACAGACAGACAGACAGACAGACAGACAGACAGACAGACAGACAGACAGACAGACAGACAGACAGACAGACAGACAGACAGACAGACAGACAGACAGACAGACAGACAGACAGACAGACAGACAGACAGACAGCCAGCCAGATAAAGACAACTAATTCCTGTGCTAAGCATGCCTACATTTGCTATGCAAATTACAAAGACCAAATTGCTAATGAAGTGTACGGTGACATCACTATTGTAAGAAAAATGGTCAGTAACACAAAGTTTTCTAAGAATGGATGGAAGGGGGGCATTAGGCGTTTGCACAAAACACAATTAAAAAACAACACGTAAAACTCTCTGTTGACGTTCACTAGAAACCCCTATAGTCTTTGTTTGTCTTCGAGGTTTGCCAGTAAAAAAATTCAGTCGCAATTGATAACTCTTTGTTGCAGCGGATAGTTGCCAACAAAATTCTGATTGTTGAAGTCCATCTGCAGCTGATGCTGATGATCCTGGAGATGCTGCATCGTCATGTGATGATACTGGTGAGTCGGCGCTAGACCCGGCGGCGGCGGTGGCGGCGGCGGTGGAGTCGGCAACGACCCCGGCTGATGAGACTCCGTCGGCATCTGCTGGATGGAATGATTCTGCGCGCTGCTAGTCATTGCGGCAGCGGCAGCCGCGGCGGCAGCTGCTGCAGCAGCGGCGGAGCTTATGGAGCTTCTGTCCGCGGCGTAGGCCAGGGACCAAATCCGCGGCCTGTCGTACTGATTGTCCGGCAGCAACGGCGCCGGATAGATGGGCGCCGCTGATGTGCCAGTTGGTGCTGATGATTGGTGCTTGAACTGCGCAGCTTGCATTGGCGAGTGCCTGTCTGCTATGTGTGGGGGGTGGGGTCAGGTTCGGAGCTCGTTGCTTTGATTTCCTTGGAGTTCCTTCACTACTCCCTTCATCCCCTTCTTACCCTCCCTTCCCCCGCCCTCTCTAACCCTCCCTTCCCCCGCCCTCTCTAACCCTCCCTTCCCCCGCTCTCTCTAAGCCTCCCTTCCCGCCCTCTCTAACCCTCCCTTCCCCCGCCCTCTCTAACCCTCCCTTCCCACCCTCTCTAAGCCTCCCTTCCTACCCTCTTTCTCCGCTCACCTCCCACTCCAGCAGCCCCAGCCGGCAGCTCCTCATTCTCGTTGTCCTCCTCTTCTTGCAGATCCTCGTCGACCTCTTCGCCTCCGTCCGACTGACGCTCGCTCCACGTGACCTTGTTCTCTTTTTTCAGCCTACGCCTAGCATTGGCGAACCAGGTGGACACCTGGGTTAGCGTCATCTTAGTAATGATGGCCAGCATGATTTTCTCGCCTTTGGTCGGGTACGGGTTGCTCTTGTGCTCATTCAGCCAAGCCTTCAGCGTGGCCGTGCTCTCTCTGGTGGCGTTTTTGCGCCTCTGGCTGTTCAAATCGTGAATTGGACTGCGGGGAGAAATTTCGAGGATGTTTCTTAGAATAAAGGATGAGGATTTAGTGGGGATAAAAATTCATATTAAAATTGAAATAAAGACATGGGATAAAAATATATAATCAATTATAATCAAAATTTAATCTCAGTAAAGATCACAATACATCAGGATATGAATGAGTATGTCATGGGATAAAAATCCCAACTTACTGTTAGAAGGAAGATTCGGTTGGGATAAAAATCCCAATATTCAAGCTATATACGTTAAGAACTTATAGAGGAAGAATTCCCCATGACAGAAATCAGAATCCCAATTCAAACGCTCACTTATTCCCATACGGGCCGTATCCAGTTGGCCATCCCGTCACCGCGCTGGCACCCTCGTATCCCATCAGAGCGCCCGGCTGCTGTTGACTTGGCTGACTAGCCGGCTGTTGAACCTGCTGAACATACGCGGTTTGTTGACTAGACGGTCGCCAGGTCATCGCGGACATCGCCGCCGGATACCTGCCGCCCGCGGCGGGGTACATACTGTCGTGCAGGCTGGTGAGCAGACTGTGGTGAGCGGCGCGCTGCTGCTGATGCTGCTGGGCTGCGGCTGCGTATGGCGCGTAGATGCTCATCAGCTGCTGAGCGCTGCAGTCGGGATAGGCGGCGGCGGCGGCTGCGGCGATGGACTCGGATGTAGGCACCAATGATTGATGCTCGGTTGCGGGCTCGGGACTTGGCTGCTCGTTTTTAGGGTTATTATTCAATTATGTAATATTTTTTTGTCAAACAAAGGGGGATATCACTATCCCGGAATTTCACTTCCTCGAAAAGTACCCGTCTTTCACTAAATTTCACTTCCTCGAAAAGTACCCGTCTTTCACAATCCCGAAATTTCACTTCCTCGAAAAGTACCCGTCTTTCACTATCTGGAAATTTCCCTTCCTCGAAAAGTACCCGTCTTTCACAATCCCGAAATTTCACTTCCTCGAAAAGTACCCGTCTTTCACTATCCCGAAATTTCACTTCCTCGAAAAGTACCAGTCTTTCACTATCCCGAAATTTCACTTCCTCGAAAAGTACCCGTCTTTCACTATCCCGAAATTTCACTTCCTCGAAAAGTACCAGTCTTTCACTATCTGGAAATTTCACTTCCTCGAAAAGTACCCGTCTTTCGCTATCCCGAAATTTCACTTCCTCGAAAAGTACCCGTCTTTCGCTATCCCGAAATTTCACTTCCTAGAAAACTCAAATAGCAGTGACATTTGCTAGATTTTCGAGGAAGTGAAATTTCGGGATAATGAAAGCGACCCAAACAAACTCCTTTCTATATAAAATAAAGCCAAAATTCAAACACACAAAGTTACTAACCTCCGTGTCTTTGTGACTAACAGAATACGGGAGAGGTCTGGTTGGTGAGTACGGCGGCCGATGCATTTTTGGGGGGATTTTGTCAGTTGAATTTTGATTCTAGAAATTCTGTGTCTTTGTAATGTTTCAGTTTGGATGGTTGATGATGCTTGAGCATGCGAACAGATTTCGAGAGGGGGATTTCTATCCAGTCACGGGGTTTTGGGATGAGTTGGTTCTCACGCGGATGGGGAGGTTGGGTTCTGTCCAACTACGCTGCTCGATTCTCATTGGCTGCGCATTGAGAAGTGACGTTTTGAGAGAAGTATGCAGAGCTGGTTGGGTATTGGCTGAGAGGCATTTTGAAATCACTGACTTTGATGTTAAAACTTAACTGATCTTTGATCTGGGTGGTTTGATTTCAGGCCAGATTTTAACAATAACTCTTGCTCTGCATGGGTTAAGAAAGACAGCCATTTGTATTTCAGTATCATTATGTCAGGTGCCTCATTCCTAGGTCAGGCTGTGTAGCCTCTCTATCCCAGACTCTCTCCCTGTCTCACCCTCTCTACCCCTCACTCTCTCAGTGTCTCACCCTCTGTATCCCTGACTCTCTCAGTGTCTCACCCTCTCTACCCCTCATTCTCTCAGTGTCTCACCCTCTCCAACCCCGACTCCCTCACTGTTCTAAATCTTTTCCTATCCACCTGTCATTGTATCGCTACTTGTGTTGTGTATAATACTAAATCTTGTCATCTTTTCAAAAAAAATTCTTACTCCATATGGAACCATGAAACAATGCATAATTATTTATTTACTAAATAATTCTCCGAACATATAGTGACGTCAAAAAATGACGATAAACCATCCAGCTATTCTGGTTAAAAATCATCTCATACAAATTTAACTCCGGTAAAGAAAAAACACAAAAACAAACTTCAATAGCAAAACTAATGGGGATAACAAGAAGCGGCGTGGATTCTGATCAAGTTAGCAACAAATTCAAATGGATTTTTTTGGATCACGAGAGTTTCGCAGAACACGGTTCCAGCAATAAAGATTTCAAGGATGAAGTGGAAAAAAACGAATGACGGGAAATAAATTATGACGCTAATTGTTTACCGATAAGCATTGGATGGAAGTGTTGAACTGCACCATATTATTTATTTATATAAATGTAAGATTGATAATTCCTAAATACGGGCATAAGTTGGCAATTCAATTATTAATTATAAAGTTAGGTTGCCTAAATCTCATTAAAATATTCCATTCTCCCATAAGCTTTTACACTTTTCGTTCCCTAAGCTTTAAGCTGAATCTCCCGACCCATCGACCTCCTGACCCATCGACCTCCTGACCCACCGATCTCCTGACCCACCGATCTCCTGACCCACCGATCTCCTGACTCACCGATCTCCTGACCCACCGATCTCCTGACCCACCGATCTCCTGACCCACCGATCTCCTGACTCACCGATCTCCTGACCCACCGATCTCCTGACCCATCGACCTCCTGACCCACCGATCTCCTGACCCACCAATCTCCTGACCCACCGATCTCCTGACCCACCGATCTCCTGACCCACCAATCTCCTGACCCACCGATCTACTGACCCACCAATCTCCTGACCCACCGATCTCCTGACCCATTGAAGCACGGAATTTTTTACCCACCGATCTTTCCCTAGGAGAATGTCCTCCTAGCTCGTAATAATTGCGTTTAAATTAAAATCAGTGTTATTTGAATAAACTAAAAGTATACTTTTACTCGTATTTTATGATCTCCTGACCATTTGACATTAGCTAAATATTAAGAAGCCAGATTTTAACAGATTAAAATCTCGAGTTGCCGTGCGTTACGCGGGTGGATTCTCCCTGCAACTTGGCCGGACTCACTGAAGTGACGAATCTTATGAATAATTAGACTTAACCTGGGCGCGTAATTACTTAACTTGTATAATGCTTTATAGATGATCTTGACTTTTCTAATGGCTCGTGGAAACCAAAGCTGAGCATATAGCACAGTTGCTGGTAGATTGCGCAACACAGCAGAAGGAAATCCCGACTTAAGTGACGCAATAGAATATGTTAATAAAGCCATGCGTCTGTGTGTAGGTCTTGGTTCACTTTGCTCCGCCGATGACGTCACTGCAGATGTGTCCATGGGAACTGAATTGACAGCCCGAAGCAAGAAGCGAATTTTTTTTCGGGAATCGAGCCAAATCTCTCTGTGTTGATTGCGAAACATCCCAGCTGGGTTGTGTGATAACTGATAACCCAACTTAATTTGTTTGTTGGGGACACAGTTTTATTGACTTCAGGCAGAAAAGGTAGGCGTACAAGCCAAAACGTGTTTTTTCACCTTGACGAGAAATTGCTGAGGAGACAAGACGAGAGATAAAAGAGGAGACAAGATGAGAGAGGGGAGAAGAAACAGTATGAGAGAGGGGAGAAGAAACAGTATGTGAGAGGGGAGAAGAAACAGTATGAGAGAGGGGAGAAGAAACAGTATGTGAGAGGGGAGAAGAAACAGTATGAGAGAGGGGAGAAGAAACAGTATGAGAGAGGGGAGAAGAAACAGTATGTGAGAGGGGAGAAGAAACAGTATGAGAGAGGGGAGAAGAGACAAGATGAGAGACAGGAGAGGAGACAAGATCAGAGAGGGGAGAGGAGACAAGATGAGAGACGGGAGAAGAGAAAAGATCAGAGAGGGGAGAGGAGACAAGATGAGAGACAGGAGAGGAGACAAGATCAGTGAGGGTAGAGGAGACAAGATGAGAGACAGGAGAGGAGACAAGATCAGTGAGGGGAGAGGAGACAAGATGAGAGACGGGAGAGGAGACAGTATGAGAGAGGGGAGAGGAGACAAGATGAGAGAGGGGAGAGGAGACAATATGACATACGGGAGAGGAGACAAGATGACAGGGGAAGAGAGGAATCAATAGAGATAGGAGACAAGCTAACAGCAGTGCCGCAAAGCGTCAAGTTTCCGAATCTCCGAGAGCCGAGAAAGACACAAAAAATCCTCAGCTCATTAGTGAGCAAACCTGGGATCTAGTGAGATCCGGGCCCTCGAAATGCATGTTCAAATTTGCCAAGTGAAAGAGCTCTCTCCCGAGATTGAACAAGATTGCAACAAGCCAAATCCTTTTGCCTTTTACCGAGGCCCCTTTTTCCCTCCCTCCTCAATCTCCGCCAGCCCCCTATATTTTCAGAGATTTTCTTGTAAATATTCAGGACAAAACATGACATGGGAGCGGCCACAACAAAGACAGAGAAGAGTCTCCCATCCCGATATTCAACGCTCAAGCCTTTGTCCCGCCTCGAGTTAACAAGCCTCCACATTGAGGAGGCGGGTTTGTAGGCCACCATATCAATCCACTTTCTAAAGATCCCGGTCGCTGATTAGCGATCCCCCCTCACTATACCGACAGACAGACAAGACAACCAATATAACTCCCTCCATGACAAGTACTGGATATTGATAGGTGTATGCAAAATTGATGTCAATTTTTAGGTGCCATTTATTTATTGCTCATTTTAACATTAGCTAATGTGCAGATATTGCAATCTAAACACATACATTATTTTTATAATATTTATATGAATGAAAAAAATCGTGCAGCTCGAATATTTGTTTATAATAACTACTGTTTCCATGCTGGTTTTCTAGATTTCAAAATACCTTTGAAGTTGTCTCTTTCCAAACTATAACTATTGAAAAAAATGATTTGTTATTAAATATTAATTTGATGTTGGAAATTTTGAGAATGTTTGAACAAAGAGAATTATCGGCAAATTGACTGTGGAAACATAATAGAATTGCAGTGAGCGATTTTTCAATATGGGCGTCATTTTGCAGTGGAAAAAAACTTATCAATGCTACTTAAAGTAACGCATCTTGATTGGCATTTTACCTCGTAGTTTGGCCGAAAAACTAGGGACCCTAGTTAAACAAGCAATGCTAGTTAAGCAACCAATGCTAATATGTTATGTTAATATTTATGTATGTTAATATTATTAGTTATGTTAATAACTAAGAAAGATTATTTAAAAACTAAAAAATGACCTATATTTTATATATTGTATTGTATTATGAAATATTTTTACTTGCATTGCGTAAAGCTAATGTGCGGAAAAATACGCTTAGAATTAGCTTTACACAGTATGGATTTAGCAAGGTTTTTAAGCAAGTTTAGGATGTCTGATTGCACACAGTTTTTACGCAGAGGATCAAACATATTCAATTCACAGTTTGTTGCGCATACATATTTGCTTGATGCCGAAATCTTTGCGGCAATAAATCGTGTAACGAAAAAAATACCACCGTAAAAGATAAACGAAATATTGGACAAGTTTTTGTACTTTTACACCTCAGTTCTAAACGCATAATAATTCTGGAAAAATATTTAACTACGAACTGGAACGACGCACAAGCGTGTAAAATAGCGTAGAAAGTTTCAGAAGCTTTGGTTAGCAACTTTTTTACAAAACATTACAATATTTAACGGTATTTTTATGATGAATGCTTTTAAGCTACTGTTAGTAGAAAGAATTCATCATTTCAGGGTATAGATATAAAAAGCTTTTTACTACATGTACGTAGACTTTGATTTTTTTAATTACAATACACGCGATACAAATATGATATACGAGTATCTAATTAAAAACAAGCCTTCAACGCATTGATACTGGATAAACATCATAATAATCAAGCCGCATTAATGTTATAGATTAGCTGAGGTTATTAAACGATGTGTAGTTTCTGCCCGGGCTTAACCGGCAATAATATCAAACTCTTTCAGCAGTGTATCGGAGCCATCAGACAGGCGCAAGTAGACTAGCCAGTAGATGATGTTGAACACGCTGAAACACAGAGGGAATAAAATTCGGGAATATTTGTCAATAGAGGAGGCACCCTGCGCCGTTAAGCATAAGCGACGCCGGCAATGGAATACAGCCGGCAATGTAGGCTGCGCCTGTGAAGCAACGGTTGAGGTCGGGCCGTCCCAACGCATTGGATCAGAGGCAGGGCCACCTTGGGCAGCGGAGGCGGTGTGCAGGCCAGGATTGCACACAATACGACTGTCGGCCAAGCCAGCCGCTGAGTCCTGCAAAATTGAGGTTTGGGGTGGTGGGCGTTGATTGGTTAGGAGGTGTGAGATAACTGAGAGGAAAGGCGACGAACGAAATAAGTTTGTGCTGAGGTCCGTTTTATGACTCACTCACGGCGCTAACTTAACTTGCCACGTAGCATAGAAAGGTCTAGCATGGGAAGGTCAGTAAATCAATTTCGTTTGGGGTTTGCCCGCCTCTGATTGGTGGAGTGAATTTTACAAGGTTGTAGTAGGGGGTTGGCTGCGGCTTTGGTACAGGCTTTGGGTGTGAGGAGGGGTTTAGGAAGGCGTCGGGGACGAAATTGGTTGAGTTTGGGTGGGGGCTTAGTTTTGTTTAACTTTAATTATATTGCCTAGTCCAGTTTTTAGTGCTTGTCTGCGGTTGGGCCTTGTCCGTGGTTGAGCCGAGAGATCACAACAGTAAACAAGCCTAGCGAGAGAGCCAGTACACAAAAGTTTGCCAAGTTGTGTAATAGTGCAGGCCCGGCCTTTCAGCACGACGAAGATTTTGATAATTGGCAAACACATCACCGCTAAACAGTAAAAAGGAAGGTAAGTAAAATAGTTTCTAATTTCATGTGTATTGTAAGTATTAGCATGATTATGTTAACGGGGGGTAGTAGTGTTAGCACAATAATTTGGGTTTTAATTAGCAAATCATAATAAAATTCTAACGTTCAAACCGAATTACGATACATGTGAAGCGAGCGACCAGCTTTGGCCTTTGCTTCAACGGCCTTTACCGTTCTTTCTACTACTTAATTTATTGTAATTTGAACTATTAGATGCCGTGAAATCGAGCTCTGCTTTAAGCGTTGGCTTGAATAAGCTGATTAGAAAAAAATCCCGACTAACCCACCGCCAACCCCAACGCCGCACTCAGACTGAATTCCATGTTTGCCTAGTAAACATAATATCTCTCATTCGAGATAGTTGAAGGGATCAGACTTCAATCTTAGTCGGTCTTAAGGTTAGTGGATCCGTGGCTCTACTTGATAGAGTGTAGTCCAGTGTTTGCTGGGTTGGGTTGATGTTTTTAAGCAGTAAGAAATGACATGACAGAGTAAGTGCCACTGTTTTATCTGGCTGAACAAGTAGTTCTTTTAGAGCAGTTAGTAGTTTAAGAAAAAGTTTTCATGTTTAACACGCAAAGCAATTGTTTAGATATTCATGGCTTTCCATTTGTTAGTTGTTTACGCTTCATTGCTTCCATTTTCTCTGACTCATTTTTCCGTTTGATTCTCTCCCGACTAGGGATGCCAAAAACCGTGCATTTTTGGAAACCGGTAAACCGGTTTAAAAACCGTGTTTTTTTCAAAAACCGGTTTGTAAAACCGGTTTGCGCATAAATTTCTTAAAACGAAATTAATCAACTATCAAGTGTAGACATATTGGCAAAAGTAAGTGTTAAAAATTGCTGAAGTCAAAATTTGTTTTTTTCAGGTACTTCGTGAACGTCGTGAATTGAATTCAGGCAGTGATGTGAAATTTTTTCCATGTCTATGGTGCTACTCCTAGTCCTAGAAAATGGAAATTGAATCAATAAACAATAAATAGACAAATAGGCCTATTAATTACTAAAATAGTCTAGGGCAGAGGCCTAAAATATAGAATTATAGATAGATACTTTACTATGTCTGTAGGCCTATATTAGATAGCTATTGCCTAGTAGACACTACACTACACTAGCTAGCTAGACTCATTGCCAGGGCCCAGGGGTGAGTTGAAGGGCAGAGCATAACGCACGTCGCACTATTGAGTTTGAAAAAGCTTCGAAGTTTCTAAGAAATGCGAAATTAAATGCTCGAAAAATGAAATGGGAAGTGACCGTAAGTTCGTAACTTCCGTATTCGTAAATCGTAAATCACAAGTGACTGAAAATCGATCATATTCGTAAATCGTAAATGAATAAATATCAGAATAAAACCTTCAAAAAACCGTCGAAAACCGCCCCAAAAAACCGGTTTATTTTAAACCGGTTTTCCAGGCTAAAACCGGTAAAATCAGCAAACCGGTAAACCGGAATTGGCATCCCTACTCCCGACCTATTTGTCTCCTTCCTTTGATTCCCTCCTGACTTATTTCGATTCCATGTGAATCGTTTGTCTCTTTTTTCTTTGAAAAATTCTGATTTCTTAATCGTTTTTTGTTGACACCTGACCCCTGATTCCTCTTTTCTGTGTCTCTAAGTTCCACCGGACTTCTTTGATTGCCTTTAATTTTTTCCTGATTTTTGAATAATTAGATCTGGAGTCCCTACCCTAAGAACAATTTCAAGTCTCATAGACAAGTCAGTTAAAAAACAACTAGTGCATTTTTATCGAAACATATCTACTAATTGCTAATCTAAAAATTTCACGGGACTACAAATTGTTTGTGCGAAATCAATCATTAAAAAAGAAACAAATAGGAAAAAATCATCAAACAAATCGAAAAACCGTTTGTTGATGCCAATTAGTGCGTCCGGAATTTTCCGCTCTCCTTTTAATCTGATTATTCCCGCTGTTAGACGAATATCTTATAGCCGCACATATAGCGGCATTGCATGGATACAGCTGGCGATAGCTGTACAATGCTGGCCGTATCTGCGTAGTGCGATCCTGTTTGTTTGTGCTTTGTTTGTAAGATACGTACTGATGCCGATAAGTATTTTTATGCAAAACAAAAAATTGTATAATAATTGTAAACAAATATTATTTTGCTCTGACAACCAATCTTGAATTGAAAGTTTTGAAGTTCGTAATTGGGCGAGATCCTTCTTCCTTTTTGTACAGTTTCTTCTTTAGCGAGTTTCTGGAGTTTTTTTTCTCCAAACCTTTTTGATTTGTGGAGGTTTTTCTTCAAGTTTTTTGCCTCTTTCGCTTTCCTTTTTCTTTTTTCCCTAGACGCATTATTACAAGTATTTAAAATTTTAATCTTGAGACTTTAAAAGTTACTTTGATTCTCCCCACTCTCCAATCCAGAAATTAGAAATCCAGGACAGGAAGAAACCGTCGCACACGGGCCTGCCAGCTCTGCTCAAGCATGCCCAGCCTGCTGGACATTCGCCATAGTCTATGGCCGATCCCGATGCTCAGCCTCCTCCTCGTCATGCTGACATCTGACAAGATTGTCAATGTAGTCAGCGGCAATGGTGGCGTCTGCCATCGTCCACCGGATCCAGGCGTCACCTATCCGATGTACAACCGGTTGCTGACTGTCCGGCTGCCGTTGAGACAGGACGCGGCCACCAGACGCTGGGCTGTCAGCAATGCCGACGATTTGAAATCAGCTGGACTGCACGAGATTCGTCACCTACTGGCGGCCGTATTTCCCGGCAAATTGTGGGTGCACGACGCTTCGTCAGCTTCGTTAGAGTCCAACGCCACCCAGCTGGTGCTCCGTGACCTCATTGTTGAATTGAACTCGCCAGCTGACTCGGATCACTGCAGCCACGTCTTCCAGCAGCATCTGTTCATGGCGGCCGAGACTCACGCCGCCGATACGCACTTCAATTTGCGACAGTTTTCCGACATTAATGTCGAATATCGCCATTTGTTTGGCCAGTGCCAGCCGGCCCGAGAGGAGACCGTGTACTTTTACGCCGCGCTTCGTTTGGACAAAGCTGAGGCTGCTTGTCGCAATCTGGCTGGCCTAGATAATGCTCCAACCAATTCGTTTGTTGGCCAGCTCCGAGTTGACTTGCGTCGCCTCACCGACCGTCTGTTCTTCATGCCGTCGAGTCGATTCAACATCAGCCGCGCCGGCGAGTCCAACGCCGCCAGCTCGATGCCGCCGCTGCTGCTGCTACAGTCGAACAACGCAGTGCTGGTTTACATAGCCGAATTCCGCCTGCTAGTTGCTAACGAGGCCGAGGACTGGCCTCTGCTCGACCTGGACATCGCCGATCGTTACGGTCGTCTGACCCGTCACAGCGACGACTACGGAGTGTTGAGGCAGGGCGCCGGGCCCAACTGTTTGAATTACCTGAACTTTGCCAGCCAGCCGACTGCTCAGCTGGTCGCCAGCTGCCGCGCCTGCTACGACCTGCTCGTCCCAGTGTCCATCAACATCAGCCTGAGCGAGTCCGCTGATATTCGACCGCCTCAGTGCGAAACTATCGGCTCGGTGCGGGCTGACGCGTCCAGACGTTTGATGCAAACTCGCGATATTGTCGACTCTATTGGTAGGAATAATCGAACGGCGCATCTGTTTGTACCGTTGGTTCCGCCTGGCAACCAGCCGAGTCAGTACTTTGACATCCGGTCCGTGTCCTGCAGCGCCAAGCCCAAGCGCCTAGTTGTTGAAGCGTCGCTTCGTCTGCGAGCCCGCCACCCGGCCCTGCCAAATCATCCCCTGGTGATTCAGGCCGGCCTGCAGCGCAACATCAACGCCTACCTGGTTGAGAAGCACCTGGGCCTAGCCAATATCCGTCTATCTGGGCCCATCGCGGCTAATGGCGCCGAGTGCTCAGCTGATTCGATCAGCAGCTTCGATGGCGGCCTGTCAGTTGCTGTCAAACTCTGCCGTGGCGCCGCAGCCTCGTCTGTCAGCATTGTTCGTCACAAATTCCAACTCAGTGTTGGCCGGGAATCGCTGCTGCTGGCCCGACTGCCCGAGAATCGGCCCGAGCTGACTGTCGGCCTGGTTCGTTTCCTCCTGACGGCGGCCATGTCCCGGATTGACAGCTCGCTAATTGGCAACAGCAGCTTGTCGCTAGCGGTTTCAGCGCGTCAAAATGTCACAACGAATCAGATAGCGGCTCTATTGGACGTTGAAGCTGCCTACGTCACTGCCGGCGCCGGACCAGCGATTATTTCGACACTCGACAACGTCAACAAGTTGAACAGTCGATTCGTCCAGTCAGTCAACGAGTTGCAGGCGGATTTCGGCCCGCTGGTTGCGCACAATTCGGGCATGACTGTCGATCGGAGATTCTGCGCTAATCTGACTGCCGCGGCTGCGACGCCGGCGTCTCCGACTTTGACTACTCCGACTCCGTCAGGTTCGACGACGACTAAAACACTGCCGACTGGCCATGGCAACAACAGCCTGGCCGAGCTGGACGCAAATCGCGCGCTCCGACTGAACTTTACCGTTGATGCTGGGCTGCTCTACGGCGGCAAGATCGGCGACTACCTGCTGGCCGGTGGCTTGAATGCCGCGCTCCGACGCGCCGGCCTGCGCGACATTCGCGACGTGGATCTTACTGGCAGGGAGTGCCGAGCTGGCGACTCTTGTCGGGTGAGTTTGACGGTTCTTTATTGGGTAGATTGCTTGCTTTAGTCGTCTGTTTTTATGCAATTTATAGTCACCCGTGTTTTGGCGATTTAAGTGTTTTTATCATTTCATTAGCCTGTTTAAGCGCCTAAGTAACCTGTTTAAGCACCTCATTAGCCTGTTTAAGCGCCTCATTAGCCTGTTTAAGCCCCTCATTAGCCTGTTTAAGCCCCTCATTAGCCTGTTTAAGCACCTCATTAGCCTGTCTAAGCACCTCATTAGCCTGTTTAAGCACCTCATTTGCCTGTTTAGGCCCCTCATTAGCCCGTTTAAGCCCCTCATTAGCCTGTTTAAGCACCTCATTAGCCTGTTTAAGCACCTCATTAGCCTGTTTAAGCATTTTATTAGCCTGTTTAAGCACCTCATTAGCCTAAGAACATCATTAGCCTGTTTAAACCCCTCATTAGCCTGTTTAAGCACCTCATTAGCCTGTTTAAGCACCTCATTAGCCTGTCTAAGCACCTCATTAGCCTGTTTAAGCACCTCATTAGCCTGTTTAAGCACCTCATTAGCCTGTCTAAGCATCTCATTAGCCTGTTTAAGCACCTCATTAGCCTGTTTAAGCACCTCATTAGCCTGTTTAAGCACCTCATTAGCCTGTTTAAGCACCTCATTAGCCTGTTTAAGCACCTCATTAGCCTGTTTAAGCATCTCATTAGCCTGTTTAAGCACCTCATTAGCCTGTTTAAGCATTTTATTAGCCTGTTTAAGCACCTCATTAGCCTAAGAACATCATTAGCCTGTTTAAACCATTCATTAGCCTGTTTAAGCACCTCATTAGCCTGTTTAAGCACCTCATTAGCCTGTTTAAGCACCTCATTAGCCTGTTTAAGCACCTCATTAGCCTGTCTAAGCACCTCATTAGCCTGTTTAAGCACCTCATTAGCCTGTTTAAGCACCTCATTAGCCTTTTTAAGCATCTCATTAGCCTGTTTAAGCACCTCATTAGCCTGTTTAAGCACCTCATTAGCCTGTTTAAGCACCTGATTAGCCTGTTTAAACCCCTCATTAGCCTGTTTAAGCACCTCATTAGCCTGTTTAAGCACCTCATTAGCCTGTTTAAGCACCTCATTAGCCTAAGAACATCATTAGCCTGTTTAAAACCATTCATTAGCCTGTTTAAGCACCTCATTAGCCTGTTTAAGCACTTCATTAGCCTGTTTAAGCACCTGATTAGCCTGTTTAAGCACCTCATTAGCCTGTTTAAGCACCTCATTAGCCTGTTTAAGCATCTCATTAGCCTGTCTAAGAACATCATTAGCCTGTTTAAGCATTTTATTAGCCTGTTTAAGCACCTCATTAGCCTGTCTAAGCACCTCATTAGCCTGTTTAAGCACCTCATTAGCCTGTTTAAGCACCTCATTAGCCTGTTTAAGCACCTCATTAGCCTGTTTAAGCACCTCATTAGCCTGTTTAAGCATCTCATTAGCCTGTTTAAGCACCTCATTAGCCTTTTTAAGCACCTCATTAGCCTGTTTAAGCACCTTATTAGCCTGTCTAAGCATTTTTTGGCCTGTCTAAGCATTTTATTAGCCTGTTTAAGCATTTTATCGGCCTGTTTAAGCAGATGTGCTGTTGGCTGCACATCTGGCCCGATTGGGACAGGTGTAATCAATTATTATTATTATTATTATTATTAAGCATTTTATTAGCCTGTTCAAGCATTTCATTAGCCTGTTTAAGCACCTCATTAGCCTGTTTAAGCACCTCATTAGCCTGTTTAAGCACCTCATTAGCCTGTTTAAGCACCTCATAAGCCTTTTTAAGCACCTCATTAGCCTGTCTAAGAACATCATTAGCCTGTTTAAGCATTTTATTAGCCTGTTTAAGCACCTCATTAGCCTGTCTAAGCACCTCATTAGCCTGTTTAAGCACCTCATTAGCCTGTTTAGGCACCTGATTAGCCTGTTTAAGCACCTCATTAGCCTGTTTAAGCCCCTCATTTGCCTGTGTAAGCACCTTATTAGCCTGTTTAAGCACATCAGTAGCCTGTCTAAGCACCTGAATAACTCGGTATGCAAATTGAGCATTTTTAACGCCCCACCCTGAACCACCCAACGCAGGTAACCGCAGTAATTCTGTTCAACAACCGCAGTAGCAGCAGCAGCAGCGGCGCCAACGCCAGCGGAACATCCGCGATGCAGCAGATCAGCCTGTCCGCTCTAACCGCCGCTTTGTCCTCCGACCAGCTGCTTCGTCCAGTTGACATTCGCGCTGAAACTGTAGCCAGCCAGCCGCCCCAACAGATTCCAGCCTCCTCCATCATCTATCGCTACGCCGTGTCGCCCTACTTCAACACGCCACCATTGCCGATCGGACAGTCCAATGGCAGCGTTGAGCCGCTGCGGATTGCCATCGTGTGGCGCCTCGTGTCAGTGAACGCCTCGGCACCGCTGGCCTACCGCACTTTGCCGCTAGATGATGCCTCAGCTAATCGGCTGCGATTCCTGCTCGAACAGATGCTGGTTGACTTGCTTCGCTCTCGCCTGCTGTCTTGGCCAACAGTTCTAGCTTACAAATCCGACGGAGCTTTGGGCCGCCTGGACGCCGACGTCACCTTGCTAGTCGGTCGGGGCTCGCCCCTAGCCAGCCTGTCTGCCGAGGTGTCGGCCGCTGCCGACGGATTCCCGCTGGTTAGCTTTGTCCGACTGTCCGATCTGCGAGTCCAGTCTAGGCGGCTGCCTAGCGCGACTTCATCGGCGACATTTGACAGCGCTTTGATGCTGCAGAGCTTCTCGTTGCTTAACTTTGTCAGCAATACGACGCTGCAGGTGAGTTTTTTTTAATTAACCTGATGCTGCTACTCAGAGAGTCACTCGGGGTTTCACTCAGTTGCTCACTCAGCGGTTCACTCAGTGTGTCACTCAGTGTGTCACTCAGTTGGTCACTTAGTTGGTCACTCAGTTGGTCACTCACTGAGTCACTCACTGAGTCACTCAGTTGGTCACTCAGCAGTTTACTCAGTGTGTCACTTAGCGAGTCAATCAATAGGTCACTCATTAGGTACTCAATAGGTCACTTATTAGGTCACTTAATAGGTCACTCAATGGTCACTCAATAGGTCACTCATAGGATACTTAATACGTCACTCAATCGGTCACTCAATCGGTCACTCAATAGGTCACTTAATAGGTCACACAAAATGTCACTCAGTAGGTCACTTATAGGTCACTTAAAGGTCACTCAGTAGGTCACTTAAAGGTCACTTAATAGGTCAATAGGTCACTCAATGGGTCACTCAATAGATCACTCAATAAATCACTCATTAGGTCACTCAGTAGGTCACTCAATAGGTCACTCAATAGGTCACTTAATAGGTCACTTAATAGGTCACTTAATAGGTCACTAAATAGGTCACTAAATAGGTCACTCAATAGGTCACTCAATAGGTCACTCAATAGATCACTCAATAGATCACTTAATAGGTCACTCAATAGGTCACTCAGTAGGTCACTTAATAGGTCACTCAGTAGGTCACTTAATAGGTCACTCAGTAGGTCACTCAGTAGAACACTCAATAGGTCACTCAATGGGTCACTTAGTGGGTTACTCAGCGAGTCACTTATGACTCAATCAGTGGGTCACTTAGAGAGTCACACAGTAGTCAATTAGTGGGCCACTCAGCGATTCAATGCCAGAGTCGAAAAAATTAATTTATGATTTACAGAAAGTAAGCTAATGGGCTGATAACAAAAGAGCTAATGCGTTGGTCACAGAGTCAATTGAGTAGGTCACAAAGAGTCGAGGTGTAGGTCACACAGAGTCCAGTGAGGGGGGTCACATAAAGTCAAGGAGGAGTCGCTTGAATCCCGATGAGTGGGTCACTTGAATCCCAATGCGTGGGTCACACAGAGTCAAATGAGTGGGTCAAAGAGAGTTAACACGTGGTTCACACAGAGTCAAATGAATAGGTACAGAATCAAATACATAGGTCACACAGAGTCAAATGAGCGGATCACAGCGTCAAATGAGTGGGTCAGAGAGTCAACACGTGTGTCGCACAGAGCCAAATGAGTGGGTCAAAGCTAGCCAACACGTGTGTCACACAGAATCAAATGAACAGGTCACAGAATCAAATGAGTGGGTTACACAGAGTCAAATGGGTGCGTCAAAGCGAGTCAACACGTGTGTCACACAGATTCAAATGAGTGGGTCAAAGAGAGTCAACACGTGTGTCACACAGAATCAAATGAGTGGGTCAAAGAGAGTCAACACGTGGGTCACAGAGTCAAATGGGTGGGTCAAAGCTAGTCAACACGTGTGTCACACAGATTCAAATGAGTGGGTCAAAGAGAGTCAACACGTGTGTCACACAGAGTCAAATGGGTGGGTCAAAGCTAGTCAACACGTGTGTCACACAGAATCAAATGAGTGGGTCAAAGAGAGTCAACACGTGGGTCACACAGAATCAAATGAGTGGGTCAAAGAGAGTCAACACGTGGGTCACACAGAATCAAATGAGTGGGTCAAAGCGAGTCAACACTTGTGTCACACATAGTCAAATGAGTGGGTCAAAGCGAGTCAACACGTGGGTCACACAGAGTCAAATAAGTGGGTCAAAGCGAGTCAACACGTGGGTCACACAGAGTCAAATGAGTGGGTCACAAAATCAAATGAGTGGGTCACACAGAGTCAAATGAGTGGGTCAAAGCGAGTCAACACGTGTGTCACACATAGTCAAATGAGTGGGTCAAAGCTAGTCAACACGTGGGTCACACAGAGTCAAATAAGTGGGTCAAAGCGAGTCAACACGTGGGTCACACAGAATCAAATGAGTGGGTCAAAGAGAGTCAACACGTGGGTCACACAGAGTCAAATGAGTGGGTCACAAAATCAAATGAGTGGGTCACACAGAGTCAAATGAATGGGTCAAAGAGAGTCAACACGTGGGTCGCACAGTTAAATGAATGGGTCAAAGAGAGTCAACACGTGGGTCACACAGAGTCGAATGAATGGGTCAAAGAGAGTCAACACGTGTGTCACACAGATTCAAATGAGTGGGTCAAAGAGATTTAACACGTGGGTCAGACATAGTCAAATGAGTGGGTCAGAGAGTCAACACGTGGGTCACACAGATTTAAATGAGTGGGTCAGAGAGTCAACACGTGGGTCACACAGATTTAAATGAGTGGGTCAGAGAGTCAACACGTGGGTCACACAGATTCAAATGAGTGGGTCAAAGCGAGTCAACACGTGGGTCGCACAGAGTCAAATGAGTGGGTCAAAGAGATTCAACACCTGGGTCGCACAGAGTCAAATGAGTGGGTCGGAGAGAGTCAAATGAGTGAATCAGAGAGTTAAATGAATGAGTCACATAATCAAATGATTGGGTCAGAGAGTCAACACGTGGGTCAAGCCTATGAATAGCTTTATTGTAGAAGCAGATACTCGTATTTTCCCTAGATAATTTGCAGGCCAGAACGAACTACTTATTAACGACCAGTTTCGCATCCTACACATCTCCACCCCTCCCTCTACTCTCCCTACCAGGCCATGCCAGACAGCGACCTTCACCGCCTGCTCTCCGGCAAGCTCCGCTTTGTCCAATCAGCGATTTTCTCTGGCCAGGCTGGCCGACCGCAGCTGCTCAGCTTCGAGTATCGAGCCCGACGCCAGCTTGACGCCAGCATCCGCATCGACTCGCTGAGCCGCATCAGCTGGCCTTCATCATCCTCAGCTGCCTTTGACGTCGCCTCGTTGAAGCGTCTAGTGGACTCGGAGCTCGAGGCGCTACAAGCCAATGTCAACGTGTTCCCCATGGCCTTCGACATCGCCAGTTCAACGCTGCGTCTTCTGGATAGTCGCCGAGGTCTGGCCTGGTGGTGCGACCTGCTGCTGCGAGTTCAACCAACGCCAGCCGATGCTGCCGTGGCTCAGGCCGACGCCTCCTGGCTGCCTGTCTCCGACCGGCTCTCCGCTTATCTCGCCGGCCTGTTCAACGATAGTCACGTGACCGTCTTATCGCTGCCAGCCGACTCTACCGCGGCTATTGACGCGCTGGCGACTTTGCCAGCGACTGGCGACAGCTGCTCCGCCACTGTCAGCCGCCTGTTGAAGCTGCCTCGGATTGTTGGCGCCAGATCGCTGTCTGACGGCGTCCTGACAGCTGTCGGTGCTTCAGCGGCTCCCGCGGCCAACTTGACGGCTCTGGTGCGTCACTCGGCCCTGCTGACACTGAACAGCCAGCTGACTGTGGCGAGCAGCAACGACTCGAGCCTGGCCGACTATTTCTGCTTTCTGACCAGCTGGGCCCACGCGCTGTTCAACAACCAGTCGGACTCGGGCGTCTGCGCGCGCAGCCTCGCCGAGAGGCACCAGATCCGATTCAACCCGCTGTCTAGCGCCGCCACGCCCACCATGCGCCTAGAAACCGTGTCGGCCTTTGTCAACGCGCCGTCCGACACTGTTATGCGTCGATTCTGGACGTTGAAAAATTTCTACCTGACTTCTAATGAGACTTTTATCGATCTGGATCGGTTAAGGTTGGAGGGGCAGAACAGCAGCTACTCCAGCCTCATCATCACTCAGCTGCCGCCGCCGCCGCCGCCGCCGCCTCCAACGCAGAGTCCCAATGTCGGCAACGCCACAACTATTTTCACAACGACAACAACAACGCAGACGACCACAGTTAAAAACGTTGCTACCGTAGCTACCGTTGCTATGACAACAACAGCGCCTCCAGCGCCTCCAACGACTCAAACTACTCAAGCTACTCAAGCTACTAGCACCGCTGCAGCCGCTAGCACGCCGCCTCCTCCTGTGGGACCGCACTACGTGCCGGTGGACCGTCTGGCCAACATCAACATCAATCTGAGCCTGCCGTCGGATCCTTGGCTAGCTCGCTATTTCCTCTATTCCTCATCCTCGGCTGAATCGAATAATAATCGAACTCGAACTAATCAACTGCTTGGCGACTATCTGCTCAGATCCGCCCTGCTACTCAGCCTGGAACGCTCCGCTTGGCAAATTCCAGCCGACGAGATTGTTGACATCCGGATTAGAGTCGACTCGCCAACGATGACAATTTGCATCGGCCTGGACCTTCTGCTGCCTGCGGGACGAAATGCCGCGGATCTGGAGTCGGTTCTGCGCACAGGCATCGATCAGTCAGTGGTGCTGAGCACTGTGTTCTCCAGCCGGACCTACTCGGTCAGTGTGGTCAGCTTGCCTGTCAGGCGCTTCCTCTACCGACCGCCTGCAGCAGTCACTACTGCAGCTGTCAGTCAGCGGGTGTCAGTGGATCACAGCATGCTGATCAAGCTGAGCAATGGAGCGCCGGACTATCTGCGCATGCGAACAGCTGGACTGTCTGACATTGGTCGGCACGATCTGCTGCTGGACTTTCTGTTTCAACAGTTGACGACTGACGCGCTAGGCGGTGCCGAACGTCTTGCTGGACGGCCGCAGCTGCTGCGCTACAAGGCCGACAACGAGCTGGCTATGGTGCAGCTGCGCTACGACCTGCTGCTGAGCGGCAGCAGCGGCAACACCAACAGCAACAATAGCAGCCTGCCGCTGCAATTCAACACGGACTTTGCGAATGCCTGGCAGCGGCTGGAGCAGGCGGCCACCCTTCGCGACATTGCCTATCTGGACGCTCGACCTGGTCCGCCGCCGCCGCATCGGGGCCTGCTGCTCTACCAGCTGCTCCGCCTGGAGAGCTACATCAACAAGAAGTCGCTAATGTCGCTGCCCTCCGACTATCTGGCTCTGCTGCTGCGGCCAAAGATTGAATACGTCATGCGGAAGGTCTACTCCGGCGGCGACAGCTCCGTGCCGCAGTTTCTAGACGTTGATTCGACCTACAGGAAGAAGGACGGCGCCCTGGAGATTGTCGCGCTGACGCGGGTCGCCATACCGCCTGGCTATCGGCTCAGCCAGCTCGAGCAGCGCCTGCAGCTTCATGTGATGCACCAACTGGAACTCCTGGCCAACGACATCAACCTGGTCCCGAGTGTGTTCAGCGTCGCTCGCACCGACGTGCGCGTTATCGACTTGAAGGAAGGCCTCGCCAGGCCCTATTGGTGCGACCTAGTCTATTCCTTTGTCGTTGTGGAGTCGCCTTCGAAGCCGCTGCCTAGAAGAGAATTCGAGCTGGCCAACCATCTCAGCCGGCTGCTGGCGTCCCAGCTGCCTCCGCACACCCATCTGGAGCGTCTGGCCGTGCTGCAGGCGGTCTCGGCGAACGGCCAGCTAGAAGTCCGAGCCCTAGTGACGCTTAGCGCCGGCAAGTCTCTACCGTTCGACTTGGCCACTAACATCCTGGTGAAGGCGGCGTCAGCAAGTCGCCTCATCACTAGAGCTGTTGCAGCCGCCTTCCGCGTCGGCTCCAACACGGCTGCTGGTGTCAGTTCGAGCTCGGCGTCCTCGTCTCGCTATCGACACGTCACCCAGGCTGTCACACTGATTGGCCAGCAGCAGCAGCAGCAGCCGTTGGACGCCGAGAAGCTTGGCAACTACGCCTGCCATCTCTACCAGAGCTCGCTAGAGGCCGCTCACTGGTACGCTCTGTACGTTGTGCCGCATACCTGCTCAGCCGCTGTCACCGCTCCCAGCGTCCTCTTAGCTGTCAATCAACAACCGGCGCTGTCAGTTACCGGACTTCGATTGAACATCTCGGCGATGGTGGTGCTGCAAACCGAGCCGGACAATGTCGCTGCCACCGCCACCGAGGCCTTCGCCAGCGCTCTGACTATCAAGAATTTCTACTTCCAATCTGAGGAGATCGTGCTGACCGAGGGCGCGGCCCGGGTGCAGGACTATTACATCGGCGTGTCGAAGAGGCCTTCAGACGGGGCGACCACGGCCGGTCCCCTAGCAACAGCAGCCACGACAGCTCGTCCTGCGATGCCAAACGTCACGGCCAGGCCGCTAGCTGTGCTGCACTACAATGTCAAGCTGAGATTCCATCTGACCAACCTCACCTGGGACTACCTGGCTGAGCCGGACGCTCCCATGTCGCTGCTGCTCGTTCAATCGCTTCTCGTCGACGCCCTGACTGCCAATGCCAGCGTGGGCAGCTTCGCTCGCCATCTGGTTGTCACCAACGCCAGCCTAGACGACTCGAACAGGGAGGGCAACGGCCTGGTGCTGGCCAGATTCGCCCCGGCAACGGCCGCGCCTTCGGCCGAATACTTGCGCCAGTCGCTGACCCTGGCTGCCTCCCGCTGGCCCATGGCCGCCCGCCTGTTCACCGACCGGCCTCTCGTCACCGTCTGGCCCGAATTCGAATCGGCGAATTGGACAACTCCAACGCCTGGCAACGATTCTAACTCTAATGCTAGTGCAACCAAGACTAGGCAGCGTCGGTCTTTGTCCTCCGCCTTGCCAACTGGCTCGTTTGTTGAACACCAACTGCAAATGTTCGGCACGCCCGCTCTGCCGGTATTCTATCGCTTCAGAGACTTGCCGCTGCGCGACGACCCGCTGTTGAACTACCTGACTGAGCGCCTGCTCAACAAGGCGATGCAGCGCTGGGCCCGGACCAGCCCTGCCGCCAGCAGGTCCGCCTTGACCGGCTCCGACTGGCCCAAACTGGTTTGGCTTCGGTCGGACAACGCGTCCGTGACGCTGAGCATTCGCTATCCCATGCCGTCTGGCCTCTCCGAGCGCGACCTGATGGACGGCTTCGCCTCGGCCTGGGTGGCCGTCAACAGCGAGCTGGCCGGCTGCTCTCTGTGCATGGCGCGGCATCAGCAGCTCCGCCTGGTGGCCGGCGCCGATGCTGCCAACGACGCCGTCGGCCTGCTGATCTACCAGCGCCTTCAGTTCGACGGTTTCGTCGGCTCCAACACGATGCGCAAGCTCGATCACGACGATCTCAACCAGCTGATGCGCCACCGTCTGCACTTCATCCTTCAGCGGCTCTACCCCGGCACCGCTGCCAGCCTGTCGAACAGCGTCGCCAACCTGACGCTAGCCGGATTCGATTTCGAATGCTACGGGCGCAACTCCACGGTGGTGGCCTTCCTGCTGGTGCGGCTTCTAGCCAGAGGCGACCTACGCGAGGCCGATATTCGGCGTCACGTGACCCAGCAGCTCGTCGGCCTGGCCGCCAACGAGCACGTCCTGCCCGCCCAGCTGTCCAGGGACGGCGCCGATCTTCGCCTGCTGGTCAGACGGTCCGGCCTGCCATCGGGAACTGCCAACTGGTTCGACATCCAGGCCACATTCGACTTTGCCGAGCCGTCCGCCGCTCTGCTGCACGGCTATTCGTTGGCCTTCGGCGCGCGTCGACACCTCGAACAGCTGCTGTCGGCGTCTAAGGCTGCCAGTTCGCTGACTGTCGCGCAGCTCCGCCTGATGCGCTGGAAGCGTCTGGGACCGAGCGGCCAACAACTAGGCGGACACCATCAGCTCGTCACGGTGCTGGCCACGCTGGCTTCTTCCACGTCGCCGACAATGAGCGCCGAATTGACGCCGGCTGAGCTGCGCGCCCTGCTGGCCAACTACACCGGGCTGAGCGGGCCGAATCTCACCCTGCCGCTGCTGGACTTTGACCACCAGCCGCGCCACTACGATCAGCACCATCTGAGCCTCGTGCACTCCGGCATGGCTGTTCAGCTGCCTCTGCACCTCCTTGACGCCGACGGAGTCCAGTCCGACGATGATCAGCAGCAGCAGCAGCTGCTGGCTAGCGACTTTCTTTGCCTCCTGCTGGCCTCGTCGTTCCGTCAGCGCGGCAGCCACGCCCGCCTGCAGTTCGTCGACGATTCCTGCGCAGCTCGAGTGTCGCCCAACAGTCGAATGTCGCCGCATCCTCTGTCGGCTCGACGGATTTCCGCCACGTCGGCGATCGCCTATTTCACTCTGCACAACGCCAGCCGCCCGTTCAGCGCCGACGAGGCCACTGACGCCGTCAGCCAGCTCGCCGGCGCGTTGAACGCCTACGCCGACGTGCCCGGCCGGATGTTGGCCGTCGGCGATGTCGCCCCGATCGGGCCGGCGCCGATCTACCAGCTGCTCCGGTTCGCCTCGGCCGCCGGCTTCCCCGAACAGTTGCGCAACGCCAGCTCGCCGATCTACCAGCAGACCACTGAGACCATCAAGCGGTCTCTGGCCGTCTACCTGCGCAGCGTGGCCAACAGGTTCTCCGGCCGCGTCACCGATGTCAGATACCGCGGCGGCTCCGTCGACGTCCTCATCAACTATCTGATCTATCCGCGACTGCTCAACGTCGAACTGGCCGCCAAAGAGATCGAATCCAGCACCGAGTCTTTGTTCACTTCGAATAGTCCGTTCCACGGCCTCCAGCTCGATCGCGAGGCGTCCTTCGTCTCGGCGTCGCCCATCGCCGACCAGCGCGAGCCCAAGTTGGACAAGAAAGCCGACCACCAGCCTGTGCCGATTGCCATCTACTGCATCCTGGCTGTTGCCTGCTTCCTGCTGCTCGTGCTCTGCACCCTGCTGGTAATTCGCCTTGTCCGGATGCGCCGGAACAACTACGGCAGCCGGATCCGCCCGCAGGCCTCCACCAACAGTCACCGACGCAGCCTGCTGTACGGCGGCGACGACAAGCAGGGCGTCGACGCCGAGAAAGGCATTGTGGAGACCGAACGAAACAACAACAACAACAACATCGAACGACCAGCTACCGATCCAACCCGACTGCCCAGCACGGAGGTGCCGCCGCCGCCGCCGCCGCTTCTGCCTCAGCCGCCCGCCGACGTGCGGCGCGCCTCCTCGGCCTCAAATCGGCGTAGAGCGTCGGCCATTGCCGCCACGGCCGCGCCAGTCGGTCCGCTGTCCAAGTCCAGCATCGACGTCAGCAGAGCTGAAGCAACAGCTGGCGGCTCCGCCCAAGTGCCCAGCGTTGTGCAGCGAAGTCGCACGGGTGCGTCCAAATCGGAAGATGGTGCCGTCTAAATGGCTTTTCTGTCTCTATTTTCCAGTGATTTTTGTTTTAACGACCAGACATTTTCTAATTTCTTGATTTTACTATCCAATTAGCGGCAGTCTTTGTTTGTGTGTGAGAAGAGTCTTGGTTTTTCTTATTTTTATCGTCCTTTGCGTCAACTGAGATTTTTGTTTTTAGTTTTCTACAAAATATTTTATTACCTTATGGCGGTTGTTAATGCTTTTAAGTGATAATATTGAACCAAATATTGTTTGATTTTGACTCTTTGTTGCGTGCCATTTTGCTTTTTATTCGTCTCGTTTCGTTTGAAGAAGATTATAGCAATGCATTATTATTCATAGTATTTTTGACCATTTTTAAAATCGAGTTTTGATTCAAATGTTAAACGTTGCTTCATCGATTATTTTGAGTTCGAGTTAGCAGGACTGTCTGAAGCATCGGATACTCATAATGAGCATTAATGAGATTAAGGAGATAGAATGGATTGCTAATCTACATCTTAGGGATTGGGAAAATAGAATAGATTGCTAATCTACGCCTTGGAAACTAAGAAAATAGAATGGATTGCTAATCTAAATCTTGGGAATTAAGGAAATAGAATGGATTGCTAATCTAAATCTTGGAGATTAAGCAAATACAATGGATTGCTAATCTGCATCTTGGCGATTGAGGAAATAGAATGGATTGCTGATCTGCATCTTGGAGATTAAGGAAATAGAATGGATTGCTAATCTGCATTGGAGATTAAGAAAATAGAATGGATTGCTAATCTACATCTTGAAGATTGAGGAAATAGAATGGATCGCTAATCTGCATCTTGGAGATTAAGGAAAAAGAATGGATTGCTAATCTACATCTTGGAGATTGAGAAAATAGATTGGATTGCTAATCTAAATCTTGAAGGTTAAGCAAATACAATGAATTGCTAATCTGCATCTCAGAGATTAAGAAAATACAATGGATTGCTAATCTACATTTTAGAGATTAAGGAAATACAATGGATTGCTAATCTACATCTTCGGGATTTGGGAAATAGAATAGATTGCTAATCTACCTCTTGGGAATTATGGAAATAGAATGGATTGCTAATCTACATCTTGGAGATTGAGGAAATAGAATGGATTGCTAATCTGCATCTCAGAGATTAAGGAAAGAGAATGGATTGCTGATCTGCATCTTGGAGAATTATGAAATAGGATGGATTGCTAATCTGCATCTTGGAGATTGGGGAAATAGAATGGATTGCTAATCTACATCTTGGAGATTTATGAAATAGGATGGATTGCTAATCTGCATCTTGGAGATTGGGGAAATAGAATGGATTGCTAATCTACATCTCGAATCTCACCGAGTGCTCCAGGAACGGAGTTTCCTCTTGAAGCTCAGCGGTGACTCGATCGTTCAAGCCAGATCCTGTGCAGTTCGAGTGCTGCTGCGACGGGGACAGTTGGAATCGCCTCTTCAAAGTGCCATTCGGGTTGCCAGGATCGGTTGCTAGGCAGAGTCCCGGCCTGCCGATCAGAGGGAAACTCGCCGAGGCGTTCGACTCGGCCAGCGGGTTGCCTTGACTACCGGAATCGTCGTCGATCATTTCGAACTGATTAGTCGGGACATTGTTGAGCGCTGGGGCGGGCTGCTGCGGCGGCGGAGTTGCCGGGTGCGGTTGCTGATTGCGGAATCCCGGAGTGGGAAGTTTGTCAGCGGAATTGGCTGAAGTTCGTTTCGAGATGTAGCTGACGGCCGCGTATTCGAGCAGCGAGGCGAACACCATGAAGAAGCACGTGACTAGGAATACGTCGATCGATTTCAGGTAGCTGATTTTGGGCAGCGCTGCGTTGGTTGACGAGATCAGCGTTGTCATGGTGAGCACCGTTGTGATGCCTGCCGCGTGAGGTGGTGGGTTTTGGTCTGCGTGGAATTGACTAATGAGGTGAAGAAATGAAGAATTAGAGATAGAAGAGAAAACAGGGGAAGAAAGCAGAGAAGTCTGAGAAAGCAGAGAAGGTGGAGGAAGAGAAAGTGAGGGGACAAAGTGAGGGAGAGAAATTAGATGAGAAAAAGTGGGTAACAGAGAGTTGAGGAGAGAAAGTAGGGGAAGATAGAGGAAGAGGAAGTAAGAGGGAGAAAGAGGAAGAGGAAGTAAGAGGGAGAAAGTGGGAGAGAAAGTAAGGGGAGAAAGAGGGAGGGGAAGTAAGGGGGGAGAAAAAGGGAGAGAAAGTAAGGGGGAGAAAGAGGGAGGGGAAGTAAGGGGGAGAAAAAGGGAGAGAAAGTAAGGGGGAGAAAGAGGGAGAGGAAGTAAGAGGGAGAAAGAGGGAGAGAAAGTAAGGGGAGAAAGAGGGAGAGAAAGTAAGGGGAGAAAGAGGGAGAGGAAGTAAGGGGGAGAAAGAGGGAGAGAAAGTAAGGGGAGAAAGAGGGAGAGGAAGTAAGGGGGAGAAAGAGGGAGAGAAAGTAAGGGGGAGAAAGAGGGAGAGAAAGTAAGGGGGAGAAAGAGGGAGAGGAAGTAAGGGGGAGAAAGAGGGAGAGAAAGTAAGGGGAGAAAGAGGGAGAGAAAGTAAGGGGGAGAAAGAGGGAGAGGAAGTAAGGGGGAGAAAGAGGGAGAGAAAGTAAGGGGAGAAAGAGGGAGAGAAAGTAAGGGGGAGAAAGAGGGAGAGAAAGTAAGGGGGAGAAAGAGGGAGAGAAAGTAAGGGGGAGAAAGAGGGAGAGAAAGTAAGGGGAGAAAGAGGGAGAGGAAGTAAGGGGGAGAAAGAGGGAGAGAAAGTAAGGGGGAGAAAGAGGGAGAGAAAGTAAGGGGGAGAAAGAGGGAGAGGAAGTGGAAGGAAAAAGTAGGGAGAAAAATTAAGGGAGAGAAGTGAGGGAAAAAAAATGGTGAGAGAAAGTGAGGGGAGAGTAGATAGGGAGAAGGGAAGAAGAATAAAAAAAACCACAAAGGAAGAAGCAAGTATGTCGTAGTGAAAAACAGCAGGATTTGCAGACTTCGGTTAGGCTAGACCACGTAGAGCATCGAGTTTTCCAGATCACGGAGCCTCACCCAAAGCCACCCGGGCAGGCACGGCAGTCCTTGACAGCCAGAAGCTGACCCAGCTGAGCACAACAATGAGCGTGCTGGGTATGTAGATCTGGATGAGATAGTAGCCCATGCTGCGCGCAAAGTAGAACTCGGCCGCCAGGCGGGAATAATTTCCTGCAATTCGACACCAGTTTGGGACGTCTGGATTGCACACTTAATTCTCTTCGTTTCTATTAATAGCTGCGTCTGCCTGTTCGCTTCTCAGTGACTCCCAGCCTTTCCCGCTTTCCTTGTCTCTCTCCCTCTTTCCCTGTCTCTCCCTCCCTCTGTCCCTCTTTCCATGTCTCTCTCCCTCCCTCTGTCCCTCTTTCCATGTCTCTCTCCCTCCCTCTGTCCCTCTTTCCCTGTCTCTCTCCCTCCCTCTGTCCCTCTTTCCCTGTCTCTCTCCCTCCCTCTGTCCCTCTTTCCCTGTCTCTCTCCCTCCCTCTCTCCTCCCCCCTCTTTCTCTGCATCTCTCCATCTTGCCCTGTCTTTTTCCTACCGCATACTTTATCCCCTCTGCCTCCCTCTTAATCCTTTTCTCTCCCTCACAATTTTTTATCTTTACTAGTCTACCACACTATATTTTATTGCAGATACTCTCCACGTGCCACTCCGGCAGCCTACGTGTTTATCTTATTATATTTGATTCGCTTTCACAGTACGTTCACTTAGGAGAGACTTTTTTATTTGAACGCTCTATCGATAATTTCGGGTCTATTGGTGTTTGCTTTTATCTAGCTATCAACTGGAAGACAATTTATTTGAGAAAATCGTTAGAATAAAAAGTCATCCTTTACCAGTTGACAGAGCCACCTCTTTGATCTTTTTTCGTTTGCCGCGTACAACGTATTGGGGCAGACGGACATCCTCTGACACTTCGAGCGGCTTCACGACGTCCCAGTGATAGCGGATGTCTTTAGTGGTATATCCGACTGGTTGAGGCAAGGAAGTAGGGAATTAGCGGCTCATAGTCTTTTCATAGGTGATCTATCCATTGCATCTAGTGATTTAATGGTCGTTGATCTATCGATCTATGATCTATCAATCTACGATCTATCAATCTATGATCTATTTAGCTATGATCTATCCATCTATAATCTATCCATCTATGATCCATCTATCTATGATCTATCGATCTATGATCTACGATCTATCAAACTACGATCTATCGATCTACGATCTATCGATCTACGATCTATCGATCTACGATCTATCGATCTACGATCTATCGATCTACGATCTATCGATCTACGATCTATCGATCTACGATCTATCGATCTACGATCTATCAATCTATGATCTATCAATCTATGATCTATCAATCTATGATCTGTCAATCTATGTTCGATCGATCTATGATCTACAATGTATCAAACTACGATCTATCGATCTATGATCTATCAATCTACGATCTATCAATCTACGATCTATCGATCTATGATCTATCGATCTATCGATCTATCGATCTACGATCTATCAATCTATGATCTATCAATCTATGATCTATCAATCTATGATCTATCAGTCTATGATCTATCAATCTTTGATCTATCGATCTATGATCTACGATCTATCAAACTACGATCTATCGATCTATGATCTATCAATCTACGATCTATCAATCTACAATCTATCAATCTATGATCTATCAATCTATGATCTATCAATCTATGATCTATCCATCTATGATCTATCAATCTATGATCTATCAATCTATGATCTATCAATCTATGATCTATCCATCTATGATCTATAAATCTATGATAAATTAATATATGATCCATCTATCTATTTATCTACTCGTATCTTTCTATTATCTGTTTACTTATGATATATCGATCTATTCGATCTATAAATCGATTGACTAGACAATGATACATCGATCAATCAATTTAAATTCTACAGTTTTTTTATCTATATTTTTTATCTATTATCATTTATCAGATCATTTATCTATCTCTCTGATCTAATCGCTTAAATATCCAGCAATGATCTATGGATTTTTAATCAATCGATCTATGAAATTATCCATAAATCAATCATTACACACAGCTCTCAATTTCCACAGAACAGATCTGAGCGTCCATCGGAAAGTAGGTCAGGTCCATTGGACACATGGCGGTTACAGTCAGTCTGAAAAAAGGTAAATTTTGTTTGTTTTTATTGGTTGCTAATATAACTAATATAATGAATTTTATTAAATCTACTAGGCTAATATTCTATTGTCTATGGTAAAATTAATTTTTTTCTTGGAATAAAGCCTAAAGGCACGCCCAGAATGAATGCATTAATTAATAATTTCTGTAGCAGTGGCGCACAATAATTAGAGACAAGCTCGTAAAACAAATAATTCTGAACATCTCCGCAATTAAACCACGCCGCAGCCATGACTTATCGGGAGATGAAATTCCGCGAGCAGTACATCATGCCGATCAGCGACCAGACGTTACAGATGGTCAGCGACACGAGGATCAAAGCTGCTTGTACCCGGACCCGCTGCATTTTCTCCGTCTGCAACAAGATGCTGACTAGGAAGATCAGCTCCCAGTCGATGCGATTTTGCATCCTAGAGATTCGCGGCGGCACCCAGAGCGACATTGACAGGTGCAACAAACAGCTGGAGACCTACTTCCCGGCCTACAAGCTCCGGAAGCAATACGACTACAAGCTGGTGCACACCAAGCTGCAGTACAACGAGTGGACGCCCGACAATACCTATCTGTACTACATGAGCCAGCGGTTCGGTCTGGGCAGAAACAAAATCGCCGAGATGGATTTGAATGCGCCCTGCGGCGGGGAGAAGACCGACATATTGCCGTGTGAGTCCGATGGAGTGTTTTCGACTGTCGTCTTTGTTTAGTTCGAACGGTTTTGTCTGCCGTTGTCTGGGTCAAATTTTAAACCGATATTTGATCTTTCGATTTGATAGATTGTCTCAGTTTTTTTAGGAATTGCATGGGACGATTCGAATTAAAAAAAATTGAATATTATCGATATCGATATAATCTAATACGACCCGCACTATTATTAGCATTAAAATATAAACTTATACAGCACTATAATTACGAGTTACTATTGATACTATCTCCCCCTCGCCGTCACTCCCTCTCGCTGTCTCTCCCTCTCGCCCTCTCGCCCTCTCTTCCTCCCACCTTCTCTTGCTCTCTTGCTCTCTTGCTCTCGCCCTCTCGCCCTCTCTCCACCTCGCCGTCTCGCCGTCTCGCCCTCTCTCCATCTCGCCACCTCGCCCTCTCTTCCTCCCACCTTCTCTTGCTCTCTTGCTCTCGCCCTCTCGCCCTCTCTCCACCTCGCCGTCTCGCCGTCTCGCCCTCTCTCCATCTCGCCACCTCGCCCTCTCTTCCTCCCACCTTCTCTTGCTCTCGCCCTCTCGCCCTCTCTCCACCTCGCCGTCTCGCCGTCTCGCCCTCTCTCCATCTCGCCACCTCGCCCTCTCTCCACCTCGCCCTCTCGCCCTCTCTCCATCTCGCCCTCTATATCTCTCTCCTTCTCGCCGTCTCACCCTCTCTCCCTCTCTTCTTCTCTTCTTCTCTCCCTCCGTTTCTTTCCCCCTTCCTCTCTCGTCTCTCTATCTCTCTTTCTTGTCCCTCTCCCCTTATCTTCCTATCTCTTTCTTTTTTGTCCACCCCTGTTTCTCACATCTCTCTCTTCGTCTCTGCCTACTACTCTTTTTTAGAGTTGCCTCGATTGCTCCGATCTCATAAAATATCCCGTGGATATTTTACGAGGTTAAATTCTCTGTATCTCGTAAATCCAATCCTTAGATTTAGTTCCTGAAATCCTAATCACCCCCACTGACAGTCCCGACCACTTTGATGGACTTGGTGGCTGAGCGGCCGCGAAGCGACTGGATTGTCGACAAGCGCGAGATCGACGGCGCCTACACCACGTCATTCGGCAACTGTCTGTCGTTCCGCAAGACCATCTTTCGGCCGGCGCAGAAGAATCGAACCTACAAAGGCGTGGTTATGCCCGAGCCGACAACTAAAGCGCTGCCGCGGATGAATTACTTCCAAGATCCCGGCTATCTGGACCGGCTGATTGATCCCACCCTGGCCGAGACCGAGCGAACTCGCGAGATGATGCTGGAAGCTGAGAGGCACTCGCACAAGACTGTCAAAGGCAGTGTGCCCAAGTCTGCGTCCAGTAAAGATCAGTAATCACTAATTAAAAGGGGATCTGTCAGTAGCAGTAACTTGAAAAAAATTAACGCCCACCTCGCTCCCATGCCACAACAAAGATTTGGCAAGCACCCGCCTCACTCCTGAATGATAACAAAGACTTTGTAAGCAACCGCCTCACTCCCAAACGATAACAAGACTGTTGTATCACCCCTTCACACCTAAACGATAACAAAGTCTTTATAACCACCCACCTCACTCCCAAACGATGACAAAGATTTTATAACCACCCACCTCACTCCCAAACGATGACAAACACTGTAAAAGGAATCAAACCTCGCTCCCAAACGATAAAAAGACTGTGTAAGCACCCACCCCACTCCCAAACGATAACAAAGACTGTTTAATCAACCACCTCACTCCCTGACGCAGACAAAGCTAGATTGGTTCATAGCACCCACCTCACTCGTAAAAAAATAATCAAGTCCCTTCCTTAGCACCCGACTCGCCACACAAAAAAGGATAAAGACTCTGTTACTACGGGTTTTCTACGCCATCCAACGATAACAAAGACTGACTGCTACTGAATCCGACTTGCTATCTGAATAAAACAGTCCATCAAACCCATGTGGTTAGCTTCCAGATGGACAAAGACTATTAAAACATTATACAGAATTACCAAAAGTAGATTATTCGTCCGTTTTTTTCTTAGTTTACAAATCTTATCCGTAGTCGAGCATTTAAGTCGAAAAGTTCTATATTCAGCACAGTTTTTTTCAGTGCCATAATCTGTACCTACGCAACAAAAAACGCATATGCCGATCTGAATTTTTTGCTTTTAAATATTTTTAGCCTCAGAAAATCTCAGCGTTTTCATGCCCAACAGAAAAATCTGAGCATTTTGCAGCTTCGTCTGCTTCCACAGTTTCAGGTGCTAGAGAGCACTTAAACAAAATTGCATGATTGCAAATGAACAAAGCAAGTTAAATACAATATCGAACAGAATTCAGAGCGGATTTTTTGGCAATCAGCAAATGTAAATTTAAGTTAAAAAACTAACTTGCTTTTTTTGCCTTGGTTTTTTCAAGGACTATTTACCCACTCTAAATTAATTACTGTACTTTTGCATTAGAGTTAAAACAATATTTTTTTGAAATTTGAGTAGGACTGACAAAATAAATTTGATTTTGCGCTTCGCTAAAATTCTCATTTAAAACTTAAAATAGGATCTCTTCCCAAATATTTTAGCATCAAATAGGTCTTTAATTTAAATTTGAATTTTAATATGAATTTTAGGGTGGCAAAAGATTAATTTTAATTTTAAGTGTAGGATATAATTTAATTGTTAATTAAATAAATATCCAATGCCGGCATAACAAAATTATTTTGTTTATCTAAGTGTAGAGTTACATTTTTATTCAAATGAAATTCTTAGAAAAGTTCAGACTTTCAGAAAAACTGAAACAGAAAAACGGAGAGTCTTTGCGGTTTTTTTTGTCAACCCAGACTTCAGACAGAACAGAATAAAAAGAGAAACTTAAACAGCATCAAAGAACATGTCGAAACTTCGAGTTACAAGTTTGTGCGCCAAAGTCAACACACAAAGAATCGCCGGAGCTTGAGCAAGGTCGAAGTTGTTGAGCTGAAGCTTCTCAGAGAACTTTTTTACAGTTGCCTGATCAACTCTTGAAATTCCCCTGCGTGTCGCAAAGAAAAGCGAAAAGGAGACGCGGAGATCGAGGGAATAAAAAGAGAGGGAAGAAAGCAGAAAGGGCCTGGGGGCAAGGCGCGCGGAGAGGATCGAGGAGGGGAGACAGTTTTTTTTTACCGCGAATGTCTCAGCCACTGCTCTAAGTAGAAGAAATTAGCTGTGGGAATTGAATACATTATGCGCCTGCTTGGGGTTGGATATTTTTTTCATCCGAAAATTAGACGAGGCCTCGTTCTTGGCTTTCAGGCTTGAGAAACTTGGCTAGTGGCGTTGCTGCGACCATGCAGAGTCCATCAAAATCAAGGGTTAGAAAAAAACAAACATTACATTGCATGCATAAATTAAATTTTAGTAGATAGTTAAACAAAGTAGAGGATTAATATTTTGTTATTGTGCAATAATTTCGACAATAAAATACGAATTCGAGATGATTCTTAGAAAAAAATCATAATTTAATTGAAAGACGAAATTTTCCTAATTTTGCGCTACTGAACTTAAAATTAATTGGCCACTTTAATTAATGAGCTATCGGGAACAATTATGCATCACTAAAATGAGTGGCAGCAAAATTATTAAGCATAGGGTGCTCCAATTATTGCTTAATTGCCCACTGCGTGGCTTCGAGAGGTTTAAGATAATTTTTTTTAGAGTACCATCGACAGAAGACCGACAGTCATAGCATCGAATTTCAAACTTATAAGAATAGTTTCTAAATGTACTTATAAACAAAGTTGCTCACCTCAGGCTGTGAAAGACATTTCCCAGGCTGTCAATCCTTAGGAAGGCATTCCTGGTTGTGGCGTGATGAAACTCTGACTTCTTGGCGTTGGCAAAGAATGTGTCCGGCCACCAGATCTTGTGCAGCATCTCTTCCGCAATGTTGACGCTGCCTTCCAGTTCGTCTTCCCGGCCATTCAGGTAGCTGGCAAAGGCCAGTCGTTTGTCTTGCCAGCGCTGTCGGAAGTACATGTCCACTGTGAAATCCTAAGTAAGTGTGTTCGACTGTGAAATATAGGTCGTAAATAGGCGTCAAGAAGCTTAAGGCATGTATTTTTCCCAACGGTTCCAACTCCTGGCTCACAATAATGAACCATAAATATAGCAGTGACATCCATCCCACTCCCAGTTCAAGGTCATCGTAGCTAATGATAAGAGAGACATCCACCTCACTCCCAGCTCAAGCCAGTCATAGATAGCGATAAGAACGACATCCACCTCACTCCCAGCTCAAGCCAGTCATAGATAGCGATAAGAACGACATCCACCTCACTCCCAGCTCAAGCCAGTCATAGATAGCGATAAGAACGACATGCACCTCACTCCCAGCTCAAGCCAGTCATAGATAGCGATAAGAACGACATGCACCTCACTCCCAGCTCAAGCCAATCATAGATAGCGATAAGAACGAAATCCACCTCACTCCCAGCTCAAGCCAATCATAGATAGCAATAAGAAAGACATTCACCTCACTCCCAGCTCAAGCCAATCATAGATAGCGATAAGAACGACATCCACCTCACTCCCAGCTCAAGCCAATCATAGATAGCAATAAGAAAGACATTCACCTCACTCCCAGCTCAAGCCAATCATAGATAGCGATAAGAACGACATCCACCTCACTCCCAGCTCAAGCCAATCATAGATAGCGATAAGAACGAAATCCACCTCACTCCCAGCTCCATGTCCCGATTAAGCGAATCAAAGATCGAAATTCAGAAGTGAATAACATTTAAATACTGAAATTAAAATCTTGAACCATTTAGCAACAGATCTTGACTGATCGATGAGTTTAAAGAGATTTGCACAACAAAAAACATTCAGTTACTATATATAAATATAACGCAAAAGCGTTTGAATAAGATTAAGCTGTAAAATTCTTACTCAAAAGTTTAGAATAAATTTAGAAAAAGCGTACTCACTGTGGCTTTAACTTTTAGCAATCTTTTTTCTACTATATTTTTCTTGGCAGCCTTATTACTTAAAATTCCTATTAAACAAAACTTTTAATTGGAAAGACTTGTTTTGGCAAACTAGTCACGAACTCAATCTAGCCAGCCTGTGTCCTTCATGCGATTTGCCTGTTTCTGGTTAATCTAAAAGCACGCAATCTGCAATAAGGAAACTGCGCAAACACGAAGTGAACTTCAAAGTTTTGTTTTAATCAGAAACATGCCAATTCTTGAGCAGGCCTGGGACTCACAAACTAGAAATAGCTGTTTCTTTTGGTTACGCTTGAACTGTTTTGCTGTATTGAATGGCATATTATAGGTCCTTCAATAAATTCTCAAGAATCTACGAATTGCCTAAATAAAAATTCTGTAGAAATTATAAAGCAAATAAAATAGTACAACAAGAGTTTTGTTGTAAAAAATACTTTTTGCGAGAATTTAGGCTACAATCTAAACACCCAATCAGAGAGGACATATCAACACACACACACACAAGCTGCACAATCAGTGGAGACACACACACACAGTCGCAACAGTCAATCAGAGAACACACACACACAAACACTCAACAGCCAATCAGAGAAGACACAAGCGCACACACTCAACAGCCAATCAGAGAAGACACAAGCTCACACACTCAACAGCCAATCAGAGAAGACACACCCTCTCTCAACAGCCAATCAGAGAAGACACATCAACACACACAGGGTGCACTCTCAATCGCCAATACAGGGAGACACATGGACTAAAAGTACTTTTAAACTAAATGACCATCCTGCTAAAATACAATAAGAAAAGTTAATCCTAATTAGTGAAAGAGCACTGCACCCCTAAAACTGTTCCGGAACTCAATCAAAAACCAAAAAAGCCCCGATTGCATGCCTTGATTTAACCTCAAATCACATTTTCTATTCCCAAAGCCCGCACGCAAAAAATGAGGCCCCTAATAGGGCAGCAGCTGGGAGCGAGTATTCACATTCAGAAGCAAGATTTATCTAAGAAAATTTGCACTTATAACAAAATCCTTAGCCGCATTGTTCGCCATCGTCTGTTTGGGAAAAAAAATCCTCAGGACCACACAGGAGGGAGTGTCGCACGCACACTTTTCCTCGTGTCTTTTTGAGAGAAAACCCGGCTATAAATAATTGAAGTTTGTTGTCCAGCCCAAGGGGTGCGGGACACAATGCGACTCAACGCGCAGCCTTGGCTAACAGCCTGGTTGCTGAGCGGAACTTTGCCAATCTGCGTGTCTCTCAGATTGGCTAAATTATGACACGTAAACGGGTCTATCGATCACAGTGGGACTTGATTTGTACGGCTGTTAATGCTGGCTTCTGCTTGGCCTCGAGCAGCAATTGGTCTTGATCGGCACTGGGTGTTGGTTCACTACAGCTTTGCTGTCAGGCGAACTGTCACTCTCACTCTCACCATTACTTTCACTCTTACTCTCACAATACTCTCACTCTCACTCTCACAATTACTCTCACTCTCACAATCACTCTCACTCTCACTCTCACAATTACTCTCACTCTCACAATTACTCTCACTCTCACAATTACCCTCAATCTCACTCACTTTCACTCTCACTCTCACTCTCACTCTCAATCTCACTCTCAATCTCACTCTCAATCTCACTCTCAATCTCACTCTCACTCTCACTCTCAGTCTCAATCTCACTCTCAATCTCACTCTCACTCTCACTTTTACTCCCACCATCACTTTCACTCTCACTCTCACTCTCACTCTCAATCTCACTCTCACCATCACTCTCAATCTCACCATCACTCTCAATCTCACAATCACTCTCACTCTCACCCTCGCTCTCACAACCACTCTCACTTCAATAATTGCTCTTATTCTCACTCTCAGTTTTACTGGCCGTTTTTCTCCTCTTATTTTATTCCCTTTAATTGAGACTTTACCCAGCCCCCAATAAATTAGATAAATTAGTACTGAAGGCAGCTGCTCTCACCATGTTAACTTCGGATATGGAGCTCACAGAGGATATCCTAACGCTGACATTAACATTCACAGGCGTTTGTTCTGCAATTTCAAGAACATAGAGTATTCAGAGTAAGGCAAAATAAATAATTTTACTTTCTAGTGTAATTCTAAAATTTGACAACTCACTTTTTGCATTGATGTAACCCGGGCGAATGCGCTTGTCATATTTAGATAGCATATCGTCCAGGATGGCTGTCAAAGTGATTGATTCGTTGGTGTCAAGCAGATCGGAGGGCTCGGGGTGCGGCCTGTGTGTTTGCGGGGGTGTTTTATTCGTGGTGGAAGAGATGAGAAAACTGCAGTATTTACAGAGGTTCACAAAAGTAACACTTGGCGAGGTAAAAAAGTGTTTGCTCAATTGAAAGTGCTAAATTGCCTAAAATTTCACCGTTTTGAAATAGAGGACAAGGATGGATGGGTGCTGACGAGAGGAGAAAACACGGGTTAGATTTCTATAAGAGTATTGATTGGGAAAGGGGAAAGTGGAAAATAAGGATGTTTGGGGATTTTTTGCATTAGCGGAATAATCTATTTGTATTTTATAGAATCATTTACTTACTTAGACTAGTTCATTTAATCCCTCACTCGTTCACTCGCTCACTCACTCATTCACTCACTCACTTACTCACACTCACTCACTCAATCACCCGCTTATTCACTCACTTGTTGTCTCTAGGCAGCAAAGCATTTGACAGCAATCCTGCCGTGTGCAGAGTCTCCGAGTCGGTTGGCGTTGCTATGGCAACAAGTATGCACACAGATCCATTATAAAGCAACAGAATGGGGGTAACTTTTTGCCGCTTAAACTTCAACATTGGAAATAAGATTTTAGCTAGTAGAGAGATTAAGAGAGAACAATGGTATAAAAGCTTTAATAGAAAGTGAGAGTTCAGTATGAGGTTGGACTTGAAAGAAATACTCCAGAGAAGCATTTGGTATTGCCGCTTCTCTGCGTGCGTTGTCATTGGTCAGAGCTATTGCCGTCCAATGGCATCGAAATGTCGTAGTTTTCCGTACATTCTAGTTAAGTTATTCTCTATTTATTTATTATTAATAATATGCATTCTACTTCCCTAATTTTTGTTGACAACTTCAAATCGTTCAGTCACCGACTTTTATAATTGTCTGGCGCTCAAGACCATAGAAAACAAATGTTTTATAAAGTTATATTAGGGCATAACATTCAAATTTACATTGACGATTCAAATAAGCAAGTAACAAGTGGAGAATAACACTTATTATACAAAGCCACTGCAAACGGCTGACTGTGGTACTGAAAGCAAGCAAGTACGGAAAATGAGTGTCGCTGAGGGTGAGTACCGAGATTTTAATGTGTCAAATCTCGGGGCACATTTAGTCTAGCTAATTACAGTAGTCTATCGATAATTTTTTTGTCTACTCTTTGTTTAAAAAAAGCAACAGGTTTTCAAATCTTTCTGATTACTTTGAGGTGTTATATACTTTTCATCTATTTTAACGATTAGTATAAATTAAGAAGTAGGGGTGGATGCAGCTCTTATTTCTGATTGGCCTAAGCTAGGAGTGAGGTGGATGCCGCTCTTATTTGCGATTGGCCTAAGCTAGGAGTGAGGTGGATGCCGCTCTTATTTCCGATGGCCTAAAGCTTGGAGTGAGGTGGATGCCGCTCTATTTCTGATTGGCCTAAGCTAGGAGTGAGGTGGATGCCCACTCTTATTTTCCGATTGGCCTAAAGCTTGGAGTGAGGTGGATGCCGCTCTTATTTCTGATTGGCCTAAGCTAGGAGTGAAATGCAATTTTTTAGCCGTATGCTCTGATTGGTCCAATTACTAGCATTGGTATTCAAAGAATTTTATTCTTTTTATGGAATTCACTTTGAATATTTTATCAACAAAATTAAAAACGCTACATGACTAGTAGCGTTCGTAGATACCTATAGCCGCATTATGAACCAACGAAAACCAAAAAATCCTCTTCAGTCAGCGACAAAAAGCAGCCTGATCTATTACAACCGAAATGATGCCCCACCATCAATCAAACTGATTGACACGTTCAGCCGAGCGCAGCAAACTCTCCCGACAAAAAACTGGGAGAAATTCGCTTCGAAAAGACGCATTTTATTTTATTGATTTTCTCAGCCGATAAAAGAAGTTGCGCAACCCCTGGCTGGCAGACGGGGAAATCCGACTTAGCACACGTCATTCATCGAACTATGTCAGATGATGCAGCGGCAAGCAATTCCACAAAAAAAGAAAGCGACGAAGTTTGGAAAAGTGAGTTGTTTTTGTCGGTTTTCTTCAACTCGCTACTGTTAGTAGTAGGTTAAGATTACGATAACCCTTGCTCGATGCGTTAAGAACTGCAATTAAGTGCTCTAATGTAAAAAATTCGTCATTTTGAGAATCAAGTGGCGCCTTTCTTAGAAGTAAAGGGGCGCCATTCTTAGAATCAAAGCGATGCCAGTTTCAGAATTAAAGGGGCGCTATTCTTAGAATCAAAGCGATGCCATTTTCAGAATTAAAGGGGCGCCATTCTTAGAATCAAAGC
>CATNEM010000199.1:0-27500 GCA_950096795.1 Macrostomum cliftonense
CCCGAGAGATTATGAACGCACAGCCGTAGGTAGATCCTATAGAAGAAAACTTTGGCATTTTGGCTGTGCTTACATCATTGTCAGCTCGCTATATGAAATACGCAATCACAAGCATATTTTTCGGTTCAAAAGCATTGAAAAGATGGAACACATTTTGTCAGGTCTAAATCTGGGTTGTACGTCTGTGCAGTAGGGCAGTGGTCTGTGTGCATTAGCAAGCTTTTTTAATAAATGAATACGTTAGTACTTGGCACTCACCTAACTCGTACTATCAGCATTGCTGCCACACACACCTACTTATAATATTTGCCTGATAAAATCTTTAACGCAATAATGTTAACCTGTGTCTCTTATATTCAATGGCTTAAACAGCAGGCAGGCGTTTTAAATATCCGCGGATGTACACAGATTTGAAGTTTTGTTAGTTACAGTGGGGTCAAGTGATACGCAGTGCATAAATGACGCTAGCTACATTTTTATCTTTTGGCAAGGTTCAGTAAACGTAAGAGTAAATTTTCGTCTAAAACGGCATCATTTAAACACATTAATGTCTTAATTAGCAGGCCCTTTATGCAACAGTATGCCGGTGTGTTTTAGCTAGGCGAAAAACTGTCTCTCCAGGATTGCAACAGTTCATTTGGCTGATATGACATCGTAACAGCAAATAATTAATTAAACTAAAAAAAAACAAGACTACTTCTTCAAAGCTTATCCCGATATAAACAACTATTTTCTTAAAAATGATTGCGAAAGACTGTTTTTCTAATGCATATATTTTTTTAAATGCCACACAATTTAAAACGTGCAGAGCGATAAAATGTTTTTAACAAACTAGAGAATTTTAAAATTAAACGGTAAAATGCGATTTTAAATTCTTGAAAAAACGTTAAAATGCTGTCTTGCAAAATACGCCAGGTTCAAGGCCCGAGACGGAACCTGCAATTAGAATAAGTGAAAGTTTTTTTAAGTTAAGCCGCACTTCATCAAATAAGTATCAGAAAATTGGTTTCTAAGCAAGCAACAAACAAAAAAACTAGTAAAGAGATTATCCAACATATTTTTGTAGTTCTACTGCGCTCGTTAAGTGAAAAACTTCGGGGAAAATTAGCAACACTAACCGTGGAAGCCTCTGATCCTATGGGCAGTACGAAATGAATTCGTAAAAACGGTAGGCTTTTACGAATAAACTGCACATGGTGATTGTCAATCAATAGAATTAAACTAAAAAACATTTACAAGTGAATTAGCTTTTTATTCTAATTGAAAAAGTCATTTTGAATTGAATTATTAACCACATAATAGCCAAGAAATGGAATTTCAATAGCTACAATAAATAGAAAATAAACTTACACATTCAGTTGCTGTCGAATTAAGGTAGCCATTAAGTCAGATTGATTTATTGATTTAAAAGAGATAATAATACGAATAAGCAGTAGGATTAGCTGCATTAATATCCTACTGCATGCATCCGACATTTAATAACTATTTACAAGTTGACAAATGTAGCCACCTATAAAGCCCGATATTTATTGGCGTCTTATCAACAAAATCTAGATAAGTTATTAATTCTTGAAATAGCCATCCTTTTATTATCTAAAATTTAATGATTTAACAATCTAAAAATAGCCTTCGTGCACGCTAGGGACTGTCAAGACTCAAGACAGAGCAGATAACCAATTTCCAAATCCCAAAATATGACTCAAATAAAAAAATAAGACAAAAAGCGTCTAGCACAAAAATGTTCCTGAATGTTAAAAACAAGCGCAAATTATTTGAATTGTCCATAGTCCAGCGGGCTACACAGACTGGTTTAGTTATTATTAAAATTTATAACGAACATAAATTTATTTATTTAATATTTGTGCATGAAATTTTTGATAGATATTCAATTTAATAATGCTTAATTTAGATTGTGAACTTTTTATTTTAAGTTCTGAAAATAAAAAAAATGAGAAAAGAGAGCAAAAATAGCTGATATTTCGATTGCAGACAAAGGATCTTAGACAAAGTAAGGAACAAAAATAGGGACCTTCTCATACATACTGGTTGATATTAATGAGCCTAAACGTACACAGAGATGGGTTTTCAGCTTAAAACATTAAACAATACAATAAATAATTTGATTAGTATAAGCGGTGCGCAACTAGACAAATGTTTTTTTTAATAAGAATGTAACAAATACGTTAACAGAAAAGCAGTGTCCTTAATTAGCATAATTTTGTTCATTATTATTATTATTACGGTGGGGACCTAAAAGCCCGTCCCTAAAACAGGCTTATTATTAACCTAAGTATTATATAATCATTAGAAAGTAACTAAAATACAACATTGCCAATACAACGATACTTATAATAGAAACTTATCTATAGTTTTAATTAAAAACACTTGCAAAGTAGAACGGTGCTTTAGAGAGAAAAAAGCAGAAAAATACCTGATAATAAAAACAACAATTGAATTACTTACAATTATGGTTTGCCTTATGTTTTAGGTAACATTACAAGTCTAATCCAACAAAACTAATGATAATAACAATAATCCCGAAAATATAATTTTCTAGAAAGTGTCTTACCATAGAATTGTACGCTATGTAGACAAAAAATAGTTAAAAAAAGAACAATATACTTAGGTCACTACTTAAAATAGTAAACTTTAATAGTCACTTTCATGTTTCTCCAAAGAGTTTGATACTATTATAATAAATTCATTAATTGAATTTTTTTGTTTACTTTAAATAGTCCAGAACAACTTTCTCAACAAATATTAGAAACCATTCGCGCCAGAGAAAAATACACATGATTTCTATGCCATTGCAGGGCCAATTAGGTGTTTAATAACTGGAATAGTAGGAGCAAAGTATCATTTTATAGTCATAGCCAGTTCATAGTTTAGTTCAAGTTAAGCTAGAATTTTTAACTCTAGATATTACATGACATAAAACCTAGTCTCATGAAGCAGCAACTCAAGGTTGCAATAAATAGTTTAACACTATGCCAACAATAATGAATAAGCATAGTCATGCAAATTTCGTTGAACTTAGATTCAAACTGTGGATCTTACCTGCCAGCATTCGTCCCTAATCTTACTCAGATTTCACACCGTTGCTGCTCTTGGCGGCAACGGGTGGCTTAGAGATGGTGGCCGCGTCTGGGTTCTGCTGCTGCGGCTGCTGAGCCTGCTGTTGCTGCTGCTGCTGCTGCATCTTCTGCTTGAAGTCAACAACGGACGAGTCATTGGGATCGATTGGCTTGTTGCTAAACGACAGCTTAGCGTGAAATTTGGCCCGCTCGCCGAACTTCACCTCCGAGTGGTTGGATCGCATCAGGGCCAGGACGGCGTTTTCAACAGTGTCGAATTCCACGAGGCCTGTTCGATGTTAGGGGTTTGGCGTGGGTTGGTGAGGGCGTGGGTGAAATGGGCTAACATGGGCAGCAGAAACGCAGGCAGAAGTTTTTGGCAACTAATTTGGGAAAATTTAGAGTTCTAAAACTCGCGGGTGAGATTATTCGGGGCGCCGAAGCCACAAAATTGAGATTGGGGGGCGCCGAAACCACAAAAATGGGATTGAGGGGGCGCCGAAACCACAAAAATGGATTGAGGGGGCTCCGAAACCACAAAAATGGGATTGAGGGGGCGCCAAAACCACAAAAATGGGATTGAGGGGGCGCCGAAACCACAAAAATGGGATTGAGGGGGCGCCGAAACCACAAAAATGGGATTGAGGGGGCTCCGAAACCACAAAAATGGGATTGAGGGGGCGCCGAAACCACAAAAATGGGATTGAGGGGGCGCCGAAACCACAAAAATGGGATTGAGGGGGCTCCGAAACCACAAAAATGGGATTGAGGGGGCGCCGAAACCACAAAATTGGGATTGAGGGGGCGCCGAAACCACAAAATTGGGATTGAGGGGGCGCCGAAACCACAAAATTGGGATTGAGGGGGCGCCGAAACCACAAAATTGGGATTGAGGGGGCGCCGAAACCACAAAATTGGGATTAAGGGGGTGCCGAAACCACAGAAAGGGGATTGGGGGGGCGCCGAAACCACGAAAATGGGATTGAGGGGGCGCCGAAACCACAAAAATGGGATTGAGGGGGCGCCGAAACCACAAAAATGGGATTGGGGGGCCGAAACTACAGAAATGGGATTGGGGGGGCGCCGAAACTACAAAAATGGGATTGAGGGGGCGCCGAAACCACAAAATTGGGATTGGGGGGCGCCGAAACCACGAAAATGGGATTGGGGGCGCCGAAACCACATAAATGGGATTGGGGGGGGGGGCGCCGAAACTACAGAAATGGGATTGGGGGCGCCGAAACCACATAAATGGGATTGGGGGGGGGGGGGGCGCCGAAACTACAGAAATGGGATTGGGGGCGCCGAAAGCACAGAAATGGGATTGGGGGTGCCGAAAGCACAGAAATGGGATTGGAGGGCGCCGAAAGCACAGAAATGGGATTGGGGGTGCCGAAAGCACAGAAATGGGATTGGAGGGCGCCGAAAGCACAGAAATGGGATTGGGGGTGCCGAAAGCACAGAAATGGGATTGGAGGGCGCCGAAAGCACAGAAATGGGATTGGGGGCGCCGAAACTACAAAACTCACCAATGGCAGCCCGCTGGTCCTGCTGTTGGGCTTAAAAACCACGGCCCGCTCTGGCATAGGCCCGCCATTCTGCAGGAAAAACTGGCGCAAATCGTCCTCAGTAATGCCCAACGGAAAGTTAAAGAAATGCAGCGTTTTAGTTGGGGCAACCAGGCGCGATTTGGTGAACATGTCGGGCCGTTTGAACCGGTTGTTGACGCTGTCCTCGTAGCAGACAGAAATCGGAGTGCCGTTCTCCATGAGATCGGGCTTGGATGCCACCTGGATGAAAATTGAAGAATTGGGTTTTAGAAAAGTAATAATTTCGAAAAATAAGCATGTATTTATAAATCTAATTAGCCATTTCTACAAAGCAATAAAAATCCGTTTCGTTTGGGATAACCGAAACTTTTTAGGCAATTTAACCAGCCTAAACCCAGCAAGCGCAGAAATTGACCCAGAATCTACATCAAATAATACTGAAAACCTGCAGCACCTAAATTATAATACCGAGAAAATCATCCCTAACCCTAACCCTAACCCCAACCCTAACCCAGAACCCACACCAGCCTAAACCCTAAACACAGAATCCACACCAGCCTAAACCCTAAACACAGAATCCACACCAGCCTAAACCCTAAACACAGAATCCACACCAGCCTAAACCCTAAACCCAGAATCCACACCAGCCTAAACCCTAAACACAGAATCCACACCAGCCTAAACCCTAAACACAGAATCCACACCAGCCTAAACCCTAAACACAGAATCCACACCAGCCTAAACCCTAAACACAGAATCCACACCAGCCTAAACCCTAAACACAGAATCCACACCAGCCTAAACCCTAAACACAGAATCCACACCAGCCTAAACCCTAAACACAGAATCCACACCAGCCTAAACCCTAAACACAGAATCCACACCAGCCTAAACCCTAAACCCAGAATCCACACCAGCCTAAACCCTAAACCCAGAATCCACACCAGCCTAAACCATAAACACAGAATCCACACCAGCCTAAACCCTAAACCCAGAATCCACACCAGCCTAAACCCTAAACCCAGAATCCACACCAGCCTAAACCCTAAACACAGAACCCACACCAGCCTAAACCATAAACCCAGAACCTGCACCAGCCGAAAACCTAACCCGAGACAACCGCAAAAATCGCCTCGCACTCACCTGAACCTCAGGCTGCTTGCTCCTACAAACCTCCACTTTCTGGCCGAAGATAGTGAGACCCGACAGGTTCTCAACAACGAAGCCGCTCTGCTCCGGCGTGCCCATCTGTACCATTGCGCAGCCTTCGCGCGATTTCAAAAACTTCACCCTGGCAACGTTGCCGTACAGGCAGGTGATGTTGAAGATGTTCTGGCAAGTCAGACCGGGCGGCAGATTGTAGGCCATGATAACGGTGCCCTCGCCTTTCTGAAACATCCACGATTGATCTTGCGGATTGAAATTCGGCGCCTGGTGCGTTGGCGGCATCATTGGCGGCATGTTGGGGGCCGGCTGTTGCTGGTAGGGCGGCGGCGGCTGCTGCATTTGGTAGCTGGCGGCCGGGTGCTGCTGCTGGGGCGGCTGGCTCTGAGGCGCCGATCCCAGCAGGGGAGTTTTCTCAACGCCCAGGTTGGGATTAGTGAAATCGAATGATTCGGTGTCGTTTTTGTAGACTTGCAGGACGGGCAGGTGGCTGACTGTGATGTTCAGGGTGCAGCAGCCGCTGTAGATGTCCGCTCCGTTCAGGCTCTCGATGGCCTTGTTGGCGTCTCCGACGTTCTCGAATTCCACCTTTGATGGGCGCGAGGTGCGATGAAAAATGCAACATTGCAAGTGAGGATCTGGGGATTTAGGTCTTTTATTAAGTAACTGATTCATGGCGACGAGCTTTAGGATCTGGGAGGATGGCTTCCCAACAAATTGGGGATCTGGGAGGATGGCTTTCCAACAAATTGGGGATCTGGGAGGATGGCTTCCCAACGAATTGGGGATCTGGGAGGATGGCTTCCCAACGAATTGGGGATCTGGGAGGATGGCTTTCCAACAAATTGGGGATCTGGGAGGATGGCTTCCCAACAAATTGGGGATCTGGGAGGATGGCTTCCCAACGAATTGGGGATCTGGGAGGATGGCTTCCCAACGAATTGGGGATCTGGGAGGATGGCTTTCCAACAAATTGGGGATCTGGGAGGATGGCTTCCTAACAAATTGAGGATCTGGGAGGAGGGAGTATGGGTTTACATTGAATTGGGGAATAATCATTTGAGAAGCATTAAAGTGGCTTCGCGTAATAAAAAATTAAAGAACTCAAGTGGCTATTTTCCTTAAAAAATTCTGCTGACAGAGTCAAGCGTTCAATAAAAAAATAGCTCACCAACGCCTCCAGCGAGTTGTCAGCCTTCTTAGGCCCGATGCTGACCCGGAGCAGGTTGCCATTAGGCGAACAGATGGCCTTCATAACGTCAACCGTGATGGGATAGGTGGCGTTGCTAATGGTGAAGAGCAGCACCCTGCCAGGCAGGCCCTGCATAGCCAGGCTAGGAGCAGCCGGTACGGGTGCAGGCGGCGGCTGCTGCTGCTGCTGCATCATCGGCGGTTGCATCATTGAATGAGGCGGCGGGCCCATCATCATGCCGGCGCCGTTCTGCTGCCCAGCCGGGCCATTGGGATGCGGCCAATAGCCGAGGATGCTGAGCGACGTGACTGGAGCGCCAGACTTTCTAATAATGTTGGCACTATTGCCGAATGCCATTTTGATTGGCGTTGAGCCAATGTAGAAAGTGTTCACCTTGGACTGCGAGACCATCATTTTCGATACGCTAATATCGTCGAATTCAATCAGAGCCGAGCGGCCGGAGCGCAGGCGAAGCAAGTCGGTAACGTTGCCATAGCGACTAAACAGGGCTACGATATCTGCGTCCGAGATGCTGTTGTTTAAATCCATTAGCAGAATCACTTTGCTGGGCGCGCACTCTTCTAGCTTAAAGCGTTTCTGTTTGGTTTGAAGAATAATTTGGTAAAAATTAGTCATGAATAGCAAAGCAAAAGAATTATAGTGCTGACACAATTAAATAGGACTAGAGGACCCACAGTCCAATGCCTGGAGCCTAATCCCACAGTCAGAAAGGTCGGAACTTCTTGAAGTATCAAACTATATTAATTTATTATTTTATTAACAAAAAAATACAATACTTTTTAAACATAAAGGCAAGATCTATCAGCTCTATTTTAGGATAGAGAATAAATTATTAAGGAGTTAAAAAACTATAATAGAAGTGAGGTGGTAAAGGAGATTTATGCTGTTTTAAAGAATTGGGTCTTGTACAGAGGTTTATAGGAATCAGGAATGTTCAAATTTGTCAATAGATATTGTGAGAATAGTTATTATCAGCATTTTTATACATGCTTTTCAAATATATACCATGCACTTGTTGGCTGCATTCAGTGTACCAAATTATTATAAGTTAGGTTTTTAACTCCAGACAACAATTTTTATTAAACTGAAACTTTTTCTTAATTTAAGTTTCTCTTAGTCCTAATATTATAAAAGGAAAAAGATAATATAAGAGACTAATTGAAGCAATAGGAGTAGGCCTGATTTAAATTGCACCCTGCATTTTTTTTTGCATCTGTAGCTTGCACACGCATTTTATACTACTGCTATAATTTTTGTTTACAAAAGTAACGAATAAATAATATTAGCATATCATGTTTTGTTTAAATTTTCAAATAATGTACAAATATTTTCAGTTAAAACAAATCTCTATTTTTACTATAAATATGTGTTATTGGTAGAGAGAAACTCAAGTGCTGCTTTCATGCTGTATACTTTCTAAGAGCACAGAAGATCCTTAGATAGAACTTGTCTAAGGACTTGTTTCTTTAGATATCACAATAGAGAGGCGACTGATACTTAGACTAAATACTCAGACCAGTATATGGAGATTGAATATGCAGACTAAGTATGTAGACCACCCCAGTCATATGACTGAGTAAAATATGGATGGGCTGTGACCCTCAGATCCATTGAAGCCCTGAATCAAGACTGCTTAGTATAGAGAGAATGCTACTGCACATGTATTAAAAGCTTAGCATAGTAAAGTAATAAAATATTAAATTAAAAAAGCCCTACAATATAAGTCTTCAATAGAATTATATTTTTTATTTTAGGCATTAAATATTATTATACATACAAAAAACATTGCAAAATTAGATAATAATTGATAATTTAAAGTAGGATAAAGCATTAATAAAAAATAGCAAGTTTATTTTTTTCTGAATACCACTTACTAAATTTAGCAAAACAGTAAAAATACTGTTTTTGCAAATAAATTTACCTTTCAAATTATGCTTTACATTGTTTTAATGAGTATCTAATGCACAAGTTACAGTTAAGTATTATTGTTAATATGATTTTTAGTAAAAAACCAATTAGATCCAAAAAAAAGATTCTGGCAAATTAATAAGTTTTAAATAAGTGTCAAAAAATAAAAGCAAAAACTAGTTGTTACTAAACCACAATTTACGTAGTCTTAGTTTTGCTTTTATATACTTAAAAAATCATATAGAAGTATAAAAAATTTGTGCACTAGCACTTTGGGAAGATATTACAAGGAAATTAATATTTTAAATACAAATCTATTTGCAACAACTTTGAAATCTATACTTTGCTTATTTTATAGTGTTTTGACTTTTTAAACTGCATCCTAAAATATAATTTTGCATCTTTAGAGACTTTTATTATTTTGTTCAAAATTTAGCTTCATTATAGGACCATATATGCGCAACACCCGGCTAACCCGGCTAAATTGGCTGGGTGACAGGACTGCCAAGCAAGGGACATTGCAAAATCGCCAATGTAAGTTGCAAAATTGTCAATGTAAGTCACAAAATGGAGAAGAATTGGGAAGGTTTGGGCAAAATTGGGTTGTGGGACCTTGTTTTGGTCCTTAGGAATTTTTGGCCAACAAAGTCGCACTGACACTGAACAATGTTGCACTTTTTGTCAGAAACAATGTCACACTTAGACTGAACACCGTTGCATTGGCCAGGTAAGATTCAGGAGGTTGCGCATGTATGTAGCTTAGGGGGAAAATTCCTGCACACACAAAGGGTCTTGGCGCATATTAGGCCTAGTCCACAATTGCGGCGCATACAAAACGTCTTGGTATATATTGGTGAATAATGTGGAGCAAAATTGTCAATATAATTGGCAAAATTGGCAATGTAAGTAGCAAAAAGGTAAAAATGTGGCTAATTTACAAAGATTTAGAGGAGATTACAAGCAAAAATGCAGCAAGTGGGAAAATATAGAGAAGAAATGGTTTGCAGGACTTTTTTTTGGTCCTTTAAACTTTGACCTGAAGTAAGTTGCAAATTTTGTTCAAGTTGTGCATATATAGATGCATAGCTGGCGCATGGACAGTGCATAGATGGCGCACATATTGTTCCCTCAAAATTTATTCCCGCGCACACTGTGCCACCTTCCTGACTATGGCTACATGATAATATTTATATTTTATTATCAAAACACAGCTACTATTGCCAATATATCATAGTGGTATTGAACATGGCATAATTATCAACAATGGCATTAACTAATGACAAGTGAGACATAACATAATGCAAACTAAATTGACTTAGCTCATTGTCATTAATAGGCTTGTTTTTTGTAGGTCCCTAATGCATAAAGATTGTCCAGGGATTCAAGAACATGTCATTGGAAAAATATAAATTATGCAACTTCATTCAACTTATTCAAATCCTTATTTTAAAAGCAATCAAGTATCATTCTAAACTTAAAAAGTTAAATAGGCCATTTTCAAACAGTATTACCATAAGCGGAGATATAATTAATCATCACTGTAGTACAGATGTTCAAATACTGTCACTAATGAGTTACAGAATAGCACAGCAGTGGTTGCAGCCTTGCAGGTTTGTGCTGCTAAAACTGCCTGCTAAATAAGGCTAAGTCACACACGTAGACTAGGTATAGGCTAATAAAACATATTTATTATAGATCATGGTCAGGAGGTGGCATTGTACAATCAATCGTAATGAGCTTCAGAATTTTATATAAGATTTAAAAAATCTAACATAATGTCCAATAGGCCTACTTACCGGTTCAGACGCCATTATGTATATTTACTCTGAGTACAGTTATATTTCCACAACGCTGATGAATTGAGCCAATTAGCTTACTTTGCTACTTTCGAAACTCAGTTATTGCGCGAAATGTGACTTTTAAATTTATCCATTGCACTTGTCTCAGAGCAAAAAATTGTGATAAGTAAAACAAATTATGTGCCTAAAATACAAAATAGACGTAAAAAAAATAATAATGTCCAATTTTCTATTTTTATTTGTAGTTTTTCTGCAAAATAAAATTTTAATTTTGGCAACCTTTATAGTTTACTGCCAGTACTTGTTGTTCAGCTGCATTGCATATGGCCCATAGCTTGATTGAGGGGCATCTAACGAGAAAAAAAGTAAATATCAGTATATTAGTGAGAATTAAACTCTGGGCCATTGAAGTAGTTTATTGATCTTAGAAGCTGACGTTTCGTACAAATTATTTAGGGACGCAGTTGCAGGTAACACGACTAGTTTGAAGCAAGGGTGTATATATAGGCTTAATGCTTTATTTTAGTATCCCTCCTAACCCCTTTTTACAGCGCAAGAGAAATTTCTCAGCGCATCCTGAAATTTTGCCCTGGATGTGATTAAGCATCCAATTTTTTGATGAATTTTTTAAAAAATTTTTTGACAGGGTTATAATTTTTGTGCATTTTTTGCTGCCTTTTTAGCACCACGAGCTTACAAATTCGGGAAAGAGTGATGCGCGGGACCCATTTTGATCTGTCGCGAACAAAGCGGCATCCTGATCCATCAAATCGCATCCTAAAATTTTCCAGTGAAAAAACCTGCATGCTCTCCATAAATGTACAAAGATATGCTAATAGGGTTGAATATGCACGATTTCTTCCTCGCTCAACACATGTTGCGTCCTCTATAAAAATAAGTAACTGTAGGAAGAGCATCTTAAGTAGCCACTACACAAGGGCCTCCCCTTGAAGGCACAGTTCAAGGTCCTTGAACTGCAGTTTGACCTTTGTCTCTACCGTATAGGTAAATGTTAGCTTCTCAGCTTGTAAAGAAAAAGTTCTCTAATCCCTGCGGAGCTGGACATAAAAGTGCCGTAAAATTGATCAACTGCTTGGTTGCCTCAAACTTAAATTGTATGTGTACAGCTGCCTTTATGTACATGAACGCCAATATGCAGGTTTGAATATAAGTAAAAAATACCTTTCCTACTCTGCTGTAGTTACTGTATGCCTCAGAAATGATCAAGCCACAAGGCATGTTGAGACACTACTGAGATTAGCTTCATCCACATACAGCAAAGCGTGTATAGCAAGCCTTAATAATAATTATTATTAAAAACTGGCGACTGGCTTTGTAACTAGGCCGGGGGCGGTAAGTTAAGGCTAGACATAAAAAAGGGGCTGACGCATTTAGGGAGGCTGTTTGCGCAAACTTAACAGTTAAAGTACCGTTTTAGGGCTCGCTGGACAATATGATTTTAATCCATCCATCATTATAGGCAGAATACTGCAGTGCGATAATTGAAAAGCTATAACCGCCCTACTCTATACTGCAGCTATGTTTCCCCCTGGCAGTCAAAATTTTTCTTTATAGCGCTTATAATTCCCGTCAGGTCCATCCCATCCTTCGGGGCTGACGTCAAGATCATTAAAATCATTTCCAGAACTACGCAGGATGCATTATTTGGTCCCACAGTGTCGGAGCTCTATCAACTGCATTCATACAACTGAACGTAGCGGCAAAGCAACAGTTCAAAATGTTTTAGCTCCCTAAATGCCTGGTAAACAAGCTAGAACAAGTAACAAGACCTCAACACTTTTTTATCAACGAGGAAAGACTGCAGATATTAAAAACACAAAGTAAGTTTTACAAGTATAGTGTTAATGAAACAATAGTACGCTCGTAGCTAGACAGTTTCAGTTACGAAAATTAGGAATTGTAAAATCACTGTCATATACATGTAGTTTAGATATAGAATGCTGACACAATCGACCCGGACGGTCCTAATAGTCAGTCTGTCGATGAAAATTGAGTATTAAACAATGAATGCTACGGCAGTGAAGCGAAAAAGCGTCTGATTTCCGTCTGTGTCATTGAGTCATTAGCAACAGTCACAGCTCGAACAACTCCGTTGAGAGAAATTGGGTTTCCGTAAAACCTCCGACCAACAGACAGAATGGGACAAGAGATGGAGGGACGGCCCGCAAACCCGAAGTCCATCGGCTCTGCGAAGCTGCCGTTGAAGTAAAAGTAAGACAAACTGGAGTTCCCAGACACCACGGAGACTCCGATGTCTATCCAAGCCTCGCTGCTGGATGAGAGAAGATTCACTTCTGAGAAAAATCGAAATTTTATGTAGTCGTCACTTGATGCTCTTTTCACAAAGTACAGCCTGTTTGGTGAATCGAACTCCCATAAGTGAGATGCATACATGTCATTCGGGTTAGAGCATGGAACCACTTCCAGGAACGGCTGGATCCTCGGCTGCCTCTTCAGCCTCATCAGCCACGTGAAGCTGGCCGAAGGGTCGCTCGACACGAAGCGGCTGTCGTTGAGCAGCGCATACGACGATTGTCCATCGAAGCGGGCGCCCTCCTCAGTCCACTGCAAGCCCGCGCTCTCCAGCCGCTGCTCAGCTGCAGTCGGTGCGCCGCTCTGACACACCAGGTTGGTGAAGCGGTTGGCTGCCGGCCCTCCTGCCAGCCACACGCCGATCAAGCGAGCGTCCACCGAGGCCGAGCAGCTCGCCAACGACATGGAGCGGTACAGCGAGCACTGCGGAGCTTCTGGCTCGCCTCCAGCGCCTCCCGCTCCGATGGGCTCGGCTCCGCTCGCCCGCATCGCGCCGCACACGCGCTGGTAGCGGAACAGCGCGCACACGCCTGTCTGCCTGTTCCACTGAAGCACCAGGTCGTCAGGAGAGCCGCTCGCTTTGAACACGCAGGCGTGCAGGCTTTGCGAGCTCCATGTCGTCAGGGCGGAGCTCTCGTCGAGGCAGAGAGACATCCGGTACTGGCACCAGCGCCTGCCGCAGGTCGATGCAAAGCATAGAAGCGGCAAAAGTAGAATAGCAACAAGGGCAAGAACAGTCTTCATGCTAGTCTAGTCTAGAAAGTTTGTCTGAGTTTTTGGAGTTTTTGCTTTTTGCCGGATGTAACTCTACTTTTTATCTTTCAGTATATGAGCAAATAATTTTTTTAGAATAGGTTTTTGGGAGCGATACCTCCTAAGCATTGAATTCCTCTCTCGTTAGCAACAGGAATCTTTTTTATTTGAATGTTTAAGCGTGTGTTAACCAGCATACAAAAACTAATGGCGTTTTTTTAATCCCAATTCTAGTGCTTCTCTGCTCCTTCAATGCCAAAGAGGGGACCGGCTAGCTATTTTGCTTGGTTTGCGTTGCTAACAAAGTATCAATGCAAACCCAGTGGCCCAGTCTGACAGGGGTTTGGGGTGAGCGACTTGCATCCGCTGGTGCGGAACAAGGCATCAATATGGATTGTAGAAAATATCGAAGTGGAAAATAAGCTCTGTTGGTTGCCTTTGCAATGCTTGATAAAAACTGACGGTAAAAATTCAGAAAAATATAAACAAAAATCTTCTGTAGCACGTATCAATAAAATATTTATAATTAAAAATAGTGCGGCTGCAGTGATTTGCTCGATGTCGCAACAACAATTGCTTAGTTTGGACGACTTCTGAGTTGTTTGCTTTCAGTGAAAAATTGAGCCTCAAAGTTAAGTCGGTGTACTTTGATATTTGTCAAGGCTGTTAGTCACAAAGTTTGTTGGTTTCTATTGCACGAGTGTCAATTGATCCTTTCGTATCGATGTAGAAACCTCAGGTAATTCGAGATCTGTATAAAATCTGTGAACTTTTAGGAATAGTCTTTTTGGGCTTTTCCTTACTAAAATACGAGCAACAAAGATGTTTATAGTTGTTCTTGAAAGTTAAGCTTTAACTTTAAAATTCTGATCAAACTCAGACACTGTATCAAGCCCTTTTTAAATATTAACTGGGTCTTCACTAAAGATTGCCCACTTGTTACAGTATAGCAGTATCATGTACGCATAGCTGTCAAATTTATTATGTAACACTGAGCATAGTGAGTCTACTTCAATGGAAAAAGTAGCAGTGTATTGAAATTTTATAATCGTAAACTTTACATTAAGAGACTCTAATTTTCGAACCTAACGATGGCTTAGCTGGTGAATAAATGCTCCTGATGACTTTGACTATGGAACGGTGGAAAAAACCACAGCTGCATGTACATGTACGAGCTAGGTGTTTTGCTTGAGGCAAGGCCACCACTGATCGTCTTCTGAAGCAACAGCTTGCCAGAATCTGAGGTCTGCGGTTGGAAAACCATTGTCGCGTATTACGAGTTCGTGTACTGACGGCTAGAAGTACAATCCACAAGTCACGAAGAAACGAATCAAATTATTATTATTTGATGGCATATTTAAGTTTATTTAAGTATTTGACGAGGGTTGTGTAGCGGTTATCGTGGGTTTATGGTCTAACACACTCTGGCCGAACTGGAAGTAATTTATCCGCGCACACGCGTCGCCAAAGATGAGAACTCAGATCAACCTCCTACCAAAAGCTTAATAATAGTTTGAACGCCTTTTAAACATAACTCGCTTCTTGGAAATTACGGTAAAACAAAATATCACAAATGAATAATCACCGAATACAATAAGACGGTAGGAAAAATATAAATAACAATTATAGCGAATTAATAAATATAGAAATAAATTCTCTACAAAATAATTACCTAAATCAACACCGTCACACCATCAGAATCCGATGCAGTGCCATTTGTCAGACTTTCTCACCCAATTTCTAAGGCACTTTCAACCAATTAGTTTAAAATTCAGTTAATAATTTAACACGTAAACAATAACTGACATAAAAAATATAGAACCTCTAAGAAAATTAAAGCATTACTTTTCAAATGTAAAATTTACACAGAATTTTAATTGAAGGTTGAGGATTTAGTAAAGAGATAAACATTAAGTTTGAGTTTCGCGTTGCATCACAAAAAAATAAGACGAGGTTGTAAACATGTTTTAAAGCAAAATTTTAACACACCAATCGGGGAAAAAATTTACTGTTTCTAATTGAAATGTTTTTTAAAAGAAGAATAACTAACCTCGTAGATTTTATCTATTGAAAAAACACACTGAGCGACTTGGACTTTTTAAAAGCAAAGGCAATTAAAAACAATTAAAACAAAAAAGATGACAAAATACGCCTTAGAGCGAACAAAAGGCCGCACCGCCGACAGCATCAGGAGGAGGGCGTCAGCCAGCAGGCAATCGAAGAAATGCCGTCTTTAATTGCCTGCTAGATGGAGCCGCCGACGGTGCAGCAGTTCGCTTGATGTGGCTCGGCAGGCGCAGACAGGGGAGTGCCGTAGTGGTGCATAGCAGGGATCTGTAGCTCGGATCGATTACATGATCTATAGTACGTCCCAGTTGCTACAGTAGATCCCAGTTGCTACAGTAATTCCCAGTTACTACAGTAAGTCCCAGTTACTACAGTAAGTCCTAGTTGCTACAGTAAGTCCCAGTTGCTACAGTAAGTCCCAGTTGCTACAGTAGATCCCAGTTGCTACAGTAGATCCCAGTTGCTACAGTAAGTCCCTGTTGCTACAGTAAGTCCCTGTTGCTACAGTAAGTCCCAGTTGCTACAATAAGTCCCTGTTGCTACAGTAAGTCCCTGTTGCTACAGTAAGTCCCAGTTGCTACAGTAGATCCCAGTTGCTAAAGTAAGTCCCAGTTGCTACAGTAAGTCCCTGTTGCTACAGTAAGTCCCAGTTGCTACAGTAAGTCCCTGTTGCTACAGTAAGTCCCAGTTGCTACAGTAAGTCCCAGTTGCTACAGTAAGTCCCAGTTGCTACAGTAAGTCCCAGTTGCTACAGTAAGTCCTAGTTGCTACAGAAAGTCCCAGTTGCTACAGTAAGTCCCAGTTGCTACAGTAAGTCCCAGTTGCTACAGTAAGTCCTAGTTGCTACAGTAAGTCCCAGTTGCTACAGTAAGTCCCAGTTGCTACAGTAAGTCCCAGTTGCTACAGTAAGTCCCTGTTGCTACAGAAAGTCCCAGTTGCTACAGTAAGTCCCAGTTGCTACAGTAAGTCCCTGTTGCTACAGTAAGTCCCAGTTGCTACAGTAAGTCCCAGCTGCTACAGTACTCAGCTAGATCTGCAGCATCAAGCGGATGCTCTTCAACGCGGAAATGCCCTGGATACCCATCCAGTGCATGCCCTGATGCGCATTCTCAATCGCATAGTTGTAATAAATTCCGTTCGGGTTTGAATTCGTGCAATCATTGAACCACCAGCCTGATTTGCCATTGGGATCTCGTGAGCAAGATCGGGTGGGTCCGAGGTCATTGTCCACATCCATCGTTGAGAATTTCATGCCCCGCTGGTAGTGGAGCGAGTCGTGGGTTATGTTGGAGCTGGCAGTCAGAAACGAATTGTACGTCATTGTGTAATTCGTTTCAGCGCCGCCAACGGAGAACCCAGAGTACTCGGCTTGGTAGAAAGCATTGGTCCAGTTGACGGCTTCAACCCTCAGCAGCCTCGGGGAGTTCTTGGTGATTGCGCTGATGGCTTTCAGGCCTGGGAGTCGGGGGTGCAGCGGGACATGCAATTCGGTGCTCAGGGCGTGAAACTTCAAATTATCTGGGGAAGTGACGCCTTGCTTACCAATCCAGTAGTCGACTCCGTCACCGAATCCGTTCTCATACTGCGTCCAATTTTGCTGAAAGCTCAGATTGCCCAATGAGCGTGTCTGGATGACGCAGAAACTTCTGTCGCCAAGTTTAGTTTGCTTGGCTGAAGTTGATTAAAATTAGATTTTCAATTTAGGGATAATTTTGTTTCTTGAGTAAAAGCAAACGTGACGGACCTTTTTACACGGCAGTACATATATTGTTCTGATTATTTTGTTTGCTCCGACTAAGTTTTTCTCTACTTCTGTTCGATTGCTTGCGCAGTCTGTGTGCAATTTGTTTATAGACTGACCATTTTTCAAATATTGAAAGAGTGGCTAGGGATCGATTTCAGGTGAAAAGTGCTCATGTAACTTAAAACTTGCTCAGGTCCGCGATCCTAACAAAGCCCCTAGGAAATTTTTTTTCTCAGCATGGCCTAGAATCCGCCTCGAATGCCTGTCCAACCCGTTTTTTGACGGGTCCCGTTAAAATGTATCACTCTTAAAAATCCAATTAAATTTCGGTCGCTTGCCTGCATCGCACTTGGCAGGTTGCTTAATAAGGGCGACGGAAACCGTGGCGGAAGGGTTTGCTGGGAATCCCTCAGACTGGGACAACAGGCAGGTTCGCGCGATCGGGTCGTGGGACGTCGCCCAGCATTCGCTCCAAAACAGGCACTTGATGGCGCACTCGGCGTCACTTCTTCCGTCCGCTGTGACAATGTTGGCGGCTGAGTTGTTTGACAATGGCTGGATGGTGAAGCCTGAATGTGGGTTCGAGTAGGAAAAAAGGAATTTTTAATCAGAAATCCCCAATTATGCGATGCGACATGCAAGGCGTGTTGTCTGGTCTCAATCTTACCACTCGACTCGACAGACGAGCAGACCTTGACGAAAATCAACGAAACTATGAAAACAAAGAGATACTTGGCCGCCATTCTGACCTGCGAAGTTATCGAAATCTTCCTAGACCACCGCTTATGATAATCCTAGAAGTTCCTCGTGAATGGCAACTATAAACGCCTACGCAGTTTTACAACAACTCTCAAAGTAAGCCGATACTTAACTCCCTTGGACGAGATGGAGCGCGGTACGGGATGCGCATTTAAATACTAAATTTTTAATGTGCTCCCCTCAAGCCAACAGCGGATCATTTCCTTCCCAAATAGTCTAAACTCATATCTGCCTTTCTCTTCCCACCCCGTAAAGAGTTCCCAGTGCTCCTCTCTCTCCGAGAAGCACCATGACAACCGGGCAACAAACAAGTTCAGCTTCCCTCCTTTTCAGCCAGAAAATAGATTTTGATTTTTTAAATAATGCCAACAATTGTATTCGTGTTAAAAAAATTAATTGTGCCGCTTATTCAATAGGAAAAAAGCAAAGAAACAATTAAAACAAAAAAATCTATTATAAAGATAAATTTGGCGACAAAGAGCCAAGGCTTAGTGAGACAATAAAAAATTGCTCTGTTTCTGTCAGTCAAAAAGTTGTAAATCTGGACTCGTCTAACAATTACAGGTCTCTCACATAAAGAAGAAAAAAATTTGCCCTGCTGCAAGCATGAGTCACGGTTAGGTGGAATTCTCGAGCTTCACATTAATGGGCACTTGCCGACTGTTAAAATTTCTCTTCCGGGATGCAGAAATGGACTGGGTGGTTGACGCGGCTCCTATTGTGCTCTGGTAAATGTGCGGTCCTGTATAGCAGCAGGAAGGGAGAAGATGAGAGGCCAACCTTGCTCATACATCTAATAGAAGGTCCTGCAGCCTTTTTGTTTTAGTTCACCTTGACAACGCGGATGCTGTGACATTCACTTATCATTTTCCTCTTCAATCATCACAAATTACAACCACAACGCCACGCTATTCAGCCTCATTTTATGCATGCGTGGCTTTGCCATCATATTATTATGAAATTAATAAACTACATGTAGCAAAGCTTGCAAAACTTGTGCTGGTATTTTTCATACAGGCAAAAAACGGTAAAATTGCGAGCTAAAATGCGAAAAATAACTGCTGCCTTTATCAAAACCGAAGGTTTTAAAACGCTAATGATGAACAATATTCAAAAACGCTAAAATTAAATTGTGGCACAGATCAAGGAGAAAATCGTAATTTATCAGTCCGCTTTGTCCTTTGCTCGATGCAGTTATCAAAATTTTACTCTACATGTAACCTTCCAATCCTTATTTTTTATCATTAAAAAGTGAGCTACGTCAGACTAGAGTCAACACAAGCAATTATGTGTCTCTGGTCTAAACTCTGGCCACCCAGTTTCTTGCTGTAGCCTACAATATTTACCTGGCGGGGTAGGAGTGTTCAACAGCCCTCTCCTACTGGGCACTAGACGCTGGGGGCAGGTCCTGGGTTTGCATCCTAGGATTACCGTTAAAAAACTCTTTGGGCCTGTATAGGATCTTAGCACTACAGGATCTTATCCACGCAGCCACACCGTAGCTACTAAGTCGATCCTCTAAGGGCGGGTCAAACAGGAAGCTAATGCCTGGCGTGTGCTGGCGCTTCACGCAGCCAGATGGCCGAGGTTGGAGCCCGAAATAATCATTTGAATGGTAAAATTCTTATTTCCGATTTCCGAGACTTGCATAGTACATAAACATGCACGAGAAAGATGTACAGAATATCTACTCGCTTAAAATCGGCTTAAGAGGTAAAATAAGTTTTAAGCGCACTATTTTTTTAATTCAAGCCTAGTTTTTTCGTTATTGAGTTATATTTGATTTATTTAGAGTCCCGTAAAGCACACATTTAAAATACCTGTTTTTCTAGGATACAGATTTCCAACGCAGTAACGTTTCAAACTTTTGCTTCTTTTGACTTGCTTTGTTTGTGGAGCTAAAACAACTCAAGAAACTCGAAATATTATTTTGCAGGCTGTATTTTACAGCTAGCTTTTGATTTTAAACATTAAACGTATTAGTTGTGTAGAAACAAGAAATGGAAGGAGCTCCTCGAATTCCCATGTACTCCTTTCAAATAAAGACGTCTTCACTTCCGATTGAAATCGATGTTTTGAAGTCTGTGAGTAGCCTTTATTTTTTGGACTCTTTTACTATTTTTTGTAGAATTTCATAGACCTAAAAATCACAAGTCTAATTAAGAAACTTTTGTTCTTATTAAAGTCAGCCTTCAAGAACTGAAATAAAATTTGAACTAGTAATAGTATGTGATAATCTTATCCCTATCGAACACATACATGCCTAACCTAAAAATTTCACCCGTCCGGTGCAACTTAGTTTTAGCAAAATTTTGCGACTTACTTCGGGTCGAAGTTTAAAAGACCAAAAAAGGTCCCGCGAACCACTTTTGCCTAATTCTTCTCCTTTTTGTGACTTACCACCTCCTTTTTGCAACTTACTCGTACCTCCTCAATTTTCACCATTTTGCAACTTACATAGCCGATTTTGCGATTTTTATTGCCAATTTTGCAACTTACATCAGCAATTTTGTGACTTACCTTGGCCAGTGGCCATTTCACCCATCTGGTTCAGATGGGGTTGGACAGTTGTTGGCCATATTGCGGACCGTTGTCGGTGTACGCCAGAGGGAAAATCACAAATATTAAAAATGTATGCCAAAAATCAAAAAATGTACGCCAAAGGACCAAAAAAAGGTCCCACAAACTTTTCCCGCCATTTGTATGCCAATTTCTCTAAAGTGTATGCCAATTTCTGAAAAGTGTACGCCAAACCTTTGTTTTGAGCAAGTGTACGCCGGAAATTTCCGGCGTATACCCCCCCTTCCGCAATATGGGTTGTTGGGCATGTATGATCAAACAGACTTATGTTATAATATAATTTCCATCGATAATATTTTAATAACAGATTTCTTCCAAAATTATAATTTTATTTTTGCCAAACCTATTTTGCCTATTATATTATAGTCATTTTTCTCACTAATTATACTTTTCACTTCAAGTAGTTAAATGAAATCTTTTTTATATAAAGCTGCCATTTTAACAAAAAATGAATTACTTTTATTATTATAGTAAATTGAAAATATTTTTTCATGTCTAGTAAAAAAAGTAAGTTTTTTGTAATTATTCTTAAGAGAGTAACATTTTTAATTAATAAATATGAGCTAAACTTCTTCTTTAGAGGAGAAAGGGTGCAACTGAAATCCCTGACATCTGCACGTTAAATCAGCACTTTAAGGTCTTTCCAGCAATATAAATTTTATCTATCAATCTTGCAAAACAAAAGCATAGTTTACAATTAAAATCTCAATGTTTTTTTGCCCAAAATAGCCAGCTATCTTAGTGAGTACATTCTTCTCTGCCTATACTAAGAGACCCACCAAGTTCATCATTTTAACCTAGCTAACTCTCCCATAACCCATTGTATATACTTCAATATTGATCAAATCAGACCTCTCAATAGCAACTAACTTGCGCGGCACTCTTTTTGCCAGTATACTCAGGCTGTTAGAATGTGAGCATGGCTTCCTTTCCACAAAAAATTCAAACTGAGAGCCAACCCCCCTGGAGAGAAATTGCACTAAACAGATGGGCCCTAATTATGGTGCAACCTATTTAACTGACTACAATTTTTGAGCTCTGAACAAAACTATAACCAAAGAATGTTATTTAAAAGCAATTTTGAGGTTTTTTACTTTTTTGAGGATCTTAGAATTAGAAATTTTAGAATTAAAATGGCCTATAGCCATCCTTAAAAAATTTCCTATTTTCCCATATAAGTTTCAATGCTAAGTTGCCAATATTCTAGGAGGAGATGTCAAGTGACAGACAGATAGACATAAAATTAGTATGTATAGAATTTTATATTATAAAGAAGTCTTATGAATTAATTTTTGCATATTAATCATTTTAGTATTTGGAAAATGAATATGGTGAATCACCTGGTTCTTTTGACACTGAGTTTAAGGCCCTATCGGACCTGAGAAAGGTAAGTATTGTTATTTATTATTATTTTCTGAAAAAAAAAATTGTCCTACTTTTTACTTCCTAATTTAAGTAAAATTAAATTGATTGTTTGAACATATTTTAGAGTGCTCTCGAGGCGCCACAGGACCTAGGTGGTCTTAGCCTACTAAAGAAATATTTTGGCCAATTGCAACTGCTCAAATCAAGATTTCCAATGGAGGAATGTGAGCCATGTGCATTGCCAGTCTCCTGGTGAGTTCTTATCATAGATTAGCTATTGTGCTTTTTGTATTCTGTTGACTAAAAAATGTGAATTTTTTTCTACAAAAAATGTGCGATTTTATCAGCCTATTCCATTCAATTAATTGATTTTTTTATCACAGCGATACAAATGCTTTTGAAGATGGTGAAATCTGTCAAAATAAGACTGAGTAAGTCAGAATTGACAAGTTCTTTCAGTTTCAGAATTGTTTTTCGTAATCTGTTTTGCAAGAGTGTTAAAATTTAAAATATTTTATGAGTTTAGATTGTTTGTATCTAAATAGACAGCAGCAATTCAAATGCTAGCGACATTTACTGCAGGGACGACATGTACATCGACGACGTGGTGACTCACTCGGACATCAGGCTGGAGGAGGCCGCCGTGCTGTACAACATCGGCGCCATGGAGAGCATCCTGGGCTGCAAGCAGGCCCGTTCAGACGCCGAGGGCATCAAAGCGGCCTGCACGCATTTCATGTCGGCTGCCTGGTGCTTCCAGCGGGTCAGCGAGGTCTTCTCCGGCGCTGTGGCGCCCGACCTGGAGTCCGAGCTGATGCGGCTCAAGGCCCAGATGATGCTGGCCCAGGCGCAGGAGTGCGTGTTCCGCAAATCCCAGCTAGATGGCAGAAAGAGCGGCATCAATGCGAGGATCGCCCAGCAGCTGGTGGAGTTCTATGGTCAGCTTGGCTCCCTGCTGTCCTCGGGTGGCACCGCATCCAAGGTGATCATCTGTACATTCTTCATTGGGATCTGTACATTCTTCATTGGGATTTGTAGATTCTTCATTGGGATCTGTAGATTGTAGATTGGGATCTGAAGATTGTTAATTGGGATCTGTACATTCTTCATTGGGATCTGTACATTCTTCATTGGGATTTGTAGATTCTTCATTGGGATCTGTAGATTGTAGATTGGGATCTGAAGATTGTTAATTGGGATCTGTACATTCTTCATTGGGATCTGTACATTCTTCATTGGGATTTGTAGATTCTTCATTGGGATCTGTAGATTGTAGATTGGGATCTGAAGATTGTTAATTGGGATCTGTACATTCTTCATTGGGATTTGTAGATTCTTCATTGGGATCTGTAGATTGTAGATTGGGATCTGAAGATTGTTAATTGGGATCTGTACATTCTTCATTGGGATCTGTACATTCTTCATTGGGATCTGTAGATTCTTCATTGGGATCTGTACATTCTTCATTGGGATCTGTACATTCTTCATTGGGATCTGTACATTCTTCATTGGGATTTGTAGATTCTTCATTGGGATCTGTAGATTGTAGATTGGGATCTGAAGATTGTTAATTGGGATCTGTACATTCTTCATTGGGATCTGTACATTCTTCATTGGGATCTGTACATTCTTCATTGGGATTTGTAGATTCTTCATTGGGATCTGTAGATTGTAGATTGGGATCTGAAGATTGTTAATTGGGATCTGTACATTCTTCATTGGGATCTGTACATTCTTCATTGGGATTTGTAGATTCTTCATTGGGATCTGTAGATTGTAGATTGGGATCTGAAGATTGTTAATTGGGATCTGTACATTCTTCATTGGGATCTGTACATTCTTCATTGGGATTTGTAGATTCTTCATTGGGATCTGTAGATTGTAGATTGGGATCTGAAGATTGTTAATTGGGATCTGTACATTCTTCATTGGGATTTGTAGATTCTTCATTGGGATCTGTAGATTGTAGATTGGGATCTGAAGATTGTTAATTGGGATCTGTACATTCTTCATTGGGATCTGTACATTCTTCATTGGGATCTGTACATTCTTCATTGGGATCTGTACATTCTTCATTGGGATCTGTACATTCTTCATTGGGATCTGTACATTCTTCATTGGGATCTGTACATTCTTCATTGGGATTTGTAGATTCTTCATTGGGATCTGTAGATTGTAGATTGGGATCTGAAGATTGTTAATTGGGATCTGTACATTCTTCATTGGGATCTGTACATTCTTCATTGGGATCTGTACATTCTTCATTGGGATTTGTAGATTCTTCATTGGGATCTGTAGATTGTAGATTGGGATCTGAAGATTGTTAATTGGGATCTGTACATTCTTCATTGGGATCTGTACATTCTTCATTGGGATTTGTAGATTCTTCATTGGGATCTGTAGATTGTAGATTGGGATCTGAAGATTGTTGATTGGGATTTGTAGATTGTAGATTGGGATCTGTAGATTGTAGATTGGGATCTGTAAATTGTTGATTGGGATCTGTAGATTGTAGATTGGGATCTGTAGATTGTAGATTGGGATCTGTAGATTGTTGATTGGGATCTGTAGATTGTTGATTGGGAACCGTAGATTCTATATTAAGATAAAATTGTAGCTTTGGGATTATTGGCTACCGCAATCAGCAAACAAGCCCCCATAATACGCCCGCTTGCACAGGTGATCCCCAGGCAGACCCGCAAGCACTACTCGGGAATATTCGCCGTCAAGCGCAGTTTCTACGAGTCTCAGGTGGCCTATTACTCGGCGCAGACCGCCGAGGACACCAGCGAGTACGGCCTGCGCCTCGCCTGGCTGCTCAAGGCCCGAGAAGCTCTGCAGGCCGCCATCGCCGCTAACAAAGAGTTGAAGGACGCGGAGATGCGAGAGACTCTGGTCTTTGTTCAGGATGTGATTGTGGGCAAGCACGAGATCGCCGAGAAGGAGAATAACCTCATCTACCATGCGCAGGTACGCATCCCATATGTTGACCTACGAAATCCCCACTCTTTGATCCCATATGTTGACCTACGAAATCCCCACTCTTTGATCCCATATGTTGACCTACGAAATCCCCACTCTTTGATCCCATATGTTGACCTACGAAATCCCCACTCTTTGATCCCATATGTTGACCTACGAAATCCCCACTCTTTGATCCCATATGTTGACCTACGAAATCCCCACTCTTTGATCCCATATGTTGACCTACGAAATCCCCACTCTTTGATCCCATATGTTGACCTACGAAATCCCCACTCTTTGATCCCATATGTTGACCTACGAAATCCCCACTCTTTGATCCCATATGTTGACCTACGAAATCCCCACTCTTTGATCCCACATGTTGACCTACGAAATCCCTATTCTTTGATCCCACATGTTGACCTACGAAATCCCCATTCTTTGATCCCATATGTTGACCTACGAAATCCCCACTCTTTGATCCCACATGTTGACCTACGAAATCCCCACTCTTTGATCCCACATGTTGACCTACGAAATCCCTATTCTTTGATCCCACATGTTGACCTACGAAATCCCCATTCTTTGATCCCACAAATTGACCTACGAAATCCCCATTCTTTGATCCCACATGTTGACCTACGAAATCCCCATTCTTTGATCCCACAAATTGACCTACGAAATCCCCATTCTTTGATCCCACATGTTGACCTACAAATGCTATATATTTGCGAATCTGGCAGGTGCCAGCAGGAGTCCCTGAGGTGCAGGCGGCCCAGCTGGTGAAGCCGCTGCCGTTTGATCCGGCCGAGGCCGCCGGGCAGGACATCTTCAAGAGGCTGATCCCGTTGAAGACCAGCGAAGCGTCCAGCGTCTACTCCGAGGAGGTGTCCAAGAAGCTCAGAGAGATTGGCGAAGCTGTTGAAGTCAAGGACACCGAGCTGGCCGAGTGTCTGAGCAGCTTGCAGGTAAGCCCGGCTGTCTAGGATCTGGAGTGACTGAGTGAGATATGGAGTGACAGAGTGAGATCTGGAGTGACAGAGTGAGATCTGGAGTGACATAGTGAGATCTGGAGTGACATAGTGATGTCTAAAGTGAGAAAGTGAGATCTGCAGGGACAAATTAAGGTCTGGAGTGACTGAGAGAGATCTGGAGTGACAGAGTGAGATCTGGAGTGACAGAGTGAGATCTGGAGTGACAGAGTGACATCTGGAGTGACAGAGTGACATCTGGAGTGACAGAGTGACATCTGGAGTGACAGAGTGAGATCTGGAGTGACAGAGTGACATCTGGAATGACAGAGTAAGTTCTGGAGTGACAGTGTGAGATTTGGAGTGACAGAGCGATGTCGAGAGTGATAGAATGAGATATTTAGTGCCAGGCAGAGATTCAGTGTGGCATAGAGTGCTAAGATACCCACAGCCGTAGGCGCGTGAAAATACGTGGGCCATAAAGTGAGTGATGAGACAGTGACAAGGGAAATCTGTAATCGACTAATCAGTCCCGAATCCCCTCCACCCCGAACAGACGGATCCCGGGTTCTACTCCGTCTCCGAGGACGCGCCGCTGCCCCAGACGCTGTACGACGCCTGCGCCCGGCTGTCCGTGGAAGGCGACGAGGCCCAGATGCGGCTGACGCAGCGCATGCAGCAGCTGGCCTCCGCCGCTGTGGACGTCGACACCCTGCTGAACGAGCTGCGCCAGCTGACGGCCGACGCGCCCGCCTCCAAAGCCGCCTCTCTGCGCCCCTTCCTCGACGATCTGGCCAAGCTGGAGAAGGTGGCGCGCGAGGCTCAGCCGTCCAACGACAGCCTGCGAGCGGGGGCCAGCCGGCACGCCGAGACCCTGGCCGAGCTGAGAAAGTCGCCCGAGCAGCTGCGGGCCGGCCTGCCCACCGTCACGGACTTGAAGGTGCCGCCGGCGGGGGTCGACTGTGGGATGAGGGATCTGCGGAAGAAATCGGGAGATGATAAGGGGAAGAGATAAGATAGGACAGGGGACAAGGGGAGAAGAAACGGGGGAGAGAGGACAAGGGGAGAAGAACAGGGGGACAGGACAAGGAGAGAAGAACAGGGGGACAGGACAAGGGGAGAAGAACAGGGGGACAGAGGACAAGGGGAGAAGAACAGGGGGACAGAGGACAAGGGGAGAAGAACAGGGGGACAGAGGACAAGGGGAGAAGAACAGGGGGACAGAGGACAAGGAGAGAAGAACAGGGGGAGAGAG
>CATNEM010000199.1:30000-42500 GCA_950096795.1 Macrostomum cliftonense
ATCTACCCAGACTGTGAAAAACATTAATTCGCCAATAAATCATCTCTATAACAAAGGAAATGCTCACTGAAAATTTAGTGCTTGATTCGCAGAAAGGCTGATGCCAGAACGAAATAATTTACCGCCACCAAAAAATTCGCAAGTTTGAAAAGAAAAAAAATACCACGAAAAAATCACCGCAAACAATCAGTTACTTTGCTCTCTTAGTCAGTCGCAGTCCCTAACCTATCTCTCACGATGGCTCAATCACACACAGCTTGGACGCAGGTCGCATCAGCACCGCTGGGCCGACTTGCACCTTCGCCACCCGTACTCGTCCGTCTCGACCAGGAAAGACAGCCACGACGCGACCTAGAGGCCAGTGGCCGCGAGGCGTGTCGGGCTTGATGACGAGCACTACGTCGTCCACTTTCAGATTTCGCTGGGGGTCGAACCACTTGGACCTGGGCTGCAGACTTGGTAGCCACTCGCGCATCCACCGCCGCCAAACGTGCGTGACGAGCTCCTGAACCCGCCGCAGCGCCGTTTCGGATTGATTGCGACCTCTTGAGCCATATCCGGGGCGAATTGTCCTCCAGCTTGGCCGTGCAAAAAATGATTTGGGGTAAGCGGTGGCTCGTCCATTGGGTTGGCCGTCTGGTAGGTGATTGGGCGGGAATTGATGAACCACTTGGACCTCAGCTCCAGTGATCGCCGAATGAAGCTCCTCATCGTTAACGTCGGCGTTGCCAAGGATCGAGCTCAAAGCTCGCTTAGCTGCGCGGATCATAATCTCGTGCGCCCCTCCAAAGTGTGGGGCTGCCGGTGGCTGAAAGATCCATCGCACTCCTTTCACGGATGTCTACTGTTGCACTGCTTTGTTGTCAATTTCCATCATCTGCTGAAGCTCCTCGGCACCCTTGACGAAATTTCCACCGTTGTCTGAATGCATAACCTTGGGCAGCCCTCGTCGGTTCACCATTCGGTAGAAAGCGTTTAAAAACGCGTCCGTATCGAGTCCGAACGTCATTTCTAGGTGTACCGCCCGTGTCTCCAAGCACGTGAACAACGCAATGTAACGTTTCAGCCGTCGCTTACCGCGTCCCTGGACCGTGATGAACGGGCCGCCCATGTCAACCGCCACATGCGTGAATGCTTTCAGTGAGCATGCCAGCCGCGCGTCAGGCAGCGGCGCCATCTGCTGCGTGACTGGGCGCGAACGCCGTTTTCTGCAGTGCGCGCACTCGAGCTCCCACTCTCGGATCGCCTCTCTTCCTCCAATAATCCAATACTTAGTCGCAGCCGCCGCCAACACATCATTTGTACCGCCATGCGCTCGGTCCTCGTGACACTTCTTGATCAGCAACTTGGTTATCCAGTGCTTTCTTGGCAGGATTGCAGGATGCCTCGCCTCGAATGGCAGCTGCTGTCCAAACTTCAATCGTCCATCTACTCGTAGCACTCCAGCCGGATCCACCACTGGCTGCAAGCACTGAAGCTTCTTGTCGCTGCCTGTCGCTCGACTAAAAACATCCTTCTGTGCTAACTTAATCAGCCGCTCTTCTACGTCCTCCAGCTCATCCACCGTCAGCTCGCCGGTCACTCGTAATTCTCGACTTCTTCGACAGTTTCCTAGGAAGCGTAGCACGTAGGCCAGGACTCGCTGCAGCTTACCAAAGTCAGAGAACCGAGTTGGCTCCAGCCGCCATTCCTTGTCCTCAGGCACCACTTCCGCGACGAGCGTCTGCTCCTGACGCTGTTCTCTTAAGGTCGTTCTTGAACTCATACTTTCACGCTTTTGGTTGACTTCGGCGGCTTCTGGCAGCGTTGGAACCACTCTGGGTGGCCAATCTTCTTCCTTTTGCCTCAGATAGTCTGGTCCATTGAACCACAGTTGTGAATCCAACAATTCAGCAGCGCCGCAGCCTCTTGAGACGATGTCAGCTGGATTGATTTTTGTCGGAACGTATCGCCACTGATACGCACTTCTTGCTGAATCAAAGCGACTCTATTGGCGACAAACGGCTTAAATGCCCGACTCTGATTTCGTATCCACCACAGTACGTTTTGACTATCTGTCCACAGAACCGTCGCCCGTATGTCAATGCTCAACGCTTCCGCCGTAACCTTTGCCAACTGCACTCCCAACACTGCCGCCATCAACTCCAGCCTCGGAATGCTGACCGCCAGCAGGGGCGCAACCTTGGACTTGGCCGCAACAAAACGCACAGTCGCTCCTTCATCCTCTACTTGGCTTCGGTAATAGACTACTGCACCATACGCTTCTTGAGATGCGTCCATGAATGTGTGAAGTTGGGGGATGCCCCCGTGTGGGTTCAAACAGCGGGGCACGGCGACTTGCTTCAGCACAGGTAATTGGCTAATCCATTGCGACGCCTTCTCGACCAAAGCAGGTTCAAGCGGCTCGTCCCAATTGCATCCTTGCTGCCAGACTTCCTGCAGCATTATCTTGCCGCGGATGATACACGGAGCCAGGAAGCCGCACGGATCGAAAATGCCGGCAATACTCCGCAGCAACTGCCGCTTCGTCTCTATCCTTATCCTACTACTCGCCTCATCAATCGTGACCGCCAGCACATCCTCCTTAGCCAACCAGTTGACTCCTAGAGCTTTGGCCGTAGGTGATTCACCAGTCAGCAGCAACTCTGCCCGCGGGGCTCTCTCCGATGCTGGAATCTTCTCTAGCACTGCCGCCGAGTTCGATCTCCACTTTCGTGCTCGCATGCCCGCTCTTCTCCACAACTCGACCAGCTGTTCATAAAGCTGAATACCTTGCTGCACATCCTCGGCTGAATCTAAGCTGTCGTCCATGTACGTAGACATCAAAACAGTGGCTGCTGCCAGCGGCAGCTCGACTTGGTGCCGGCGCGCGTTCTCATGCGATACAAACTGAGCTAGAAATGGTGAGCAGTTGACCCCGAATACGACGCTCCGGAACTCGTAAATCTTCGGCGTGCAACTCGCGTCAAGCCCTCGCCACAGAAACCTGAAAAAACGCCTATCCTCTGGAGCCAACTGAATTCTTAAATACATTTCTTCTACGTCACACGCCAGTGCCACCGCCTGCTGTCTGAACCGTAACAACACCTTGAATAGGTCATTTTGCAGTTTTGGGCCAGTGAAGATTGCATCGTTCAGACAAACACCTTGGCAACTTGCAGAAGCGTCAAAGACGATGCGCGTTTTTGTGGTGTCCTTGTCAGCTCTCACGACGGCAAAGTGTGGCAAGTACCACTCGCCCTGCTCTGGCTGGGTGCATTCTACTCTGGCTATGTAGCCTTGAGCCAGATGTCTGTCAAGCACATCCTGATAGGCCTGCGCAAGTGACGGCTCCTTTTTTAGGCGTTTCTCCGTACAGTTCAGTCGGTGCAAAGCTGATGCCCTGTTGCTTGGTAACGCCGCTGGATCGGCTTTCCATGGAATCGATACCTGATATCTCCCGTCTTCCATCAAACGAGTCGCAACCAAATTCACCGCCTTGCGCTCTTCTGCTGACAGCAACGCTTTTTTCCCGCTCTGCGGCACCTCTTCCACTTCCCAGAACTTCTTTAACACTGCCGTTACCTCTTCTTCATGCGCCAAGCTGAAGAACGCGTTGTGCGTCACCGCCTCGTCACCAGCCGCTTCAGCACGCTCAGCTTGTCCGATGCAAGTCCAACCTACTGGCGTCAAACGGGCGATGGGCTCTCCTGGCAAGCCTCCAACCTCCTGACAAGCGAAATGCAAATCTGCGTGATCGACGCCTATGAGGATGTCCACGGTTTGATTGCCCTCAATTTTATCAAAAGGTATGCCACGCAAGTGACTCCATTGCCGTGCCAACCGACTCCAATCTACAGCCTTCAGATCACCTGTGACTCTGTCCGTCGTGTGCGCCAATACCTTAGCTTGAAACGACCCGTCCAGACTTCGGATTCTCATCTCTACTGGCGCCGTCTGGAAGGTGCTCACCTGGCCGTTCAAGACCCGTACCTTCATCGTCTCCATTTCGCCTTTTAAGCCTAATTCAGCCGCTACGTCGACATTCACGTAGGTGCGCGTGCTCGCATCGTCCAGCAAAGCATTGACTCGTACTTCGCGATCACCGTTGGACAAAATCACCGGCACTGTGCGCAGGGCGATCGAAGCTGTACCTTGTGTCATTAACGTGCATGGTCCGGCTTGTTTGCTGGCCTGGTCTGCAGGCTGGTCGACCGGCTTCTGAAACTTCTCGATCAACCTCGGTCGCCCCCCTTCCTGCCTGGAAGCAGCAGTGCTCCTAGTGCCATCATGCAATAGTCGGTTGTGCTTGGCCTTGCAGCCACCCACACCACAGCGACTACCTCTCGAACAGACTGAACTCAGATGATTGCTGCCTAAGCAGCAAAAACACAACTTTCTCTGGGTGACTTCTCTCCACCTAGCTTGCGTGTCCATAGCCAAAAACTTTGGACATTTCCAAATTCCGTGCTTCTGATTGCATAAACAGCAAGCCTGCAGCTCAGACTTTCGTTCACTATTGCGCTGATCCACGTGATCACCACCGTTGAAGTGTGTTCGGCCCACTTCTGTGCGTCCCGAGCTTTGGCGTGCTTTTGATTGCAGATGATCTGCTGCATCGACACCTCGCACCGCTTCCCAAGCTACCGTCTGATACTCTGCCTCCTGCAAAAGCCAACGATGCAACACACTCAATGAGTCTCCCTTTCGGTTTTCGCCAATCCAACGATGAAAGCGGGAAAGAGTCTCTGCCGGCAGTTTCTTTTGTACCCTGAGATACAACAAGCCGTTACCATCAAGCTCACTCTCTCGGCCAGAGGCTTTTAGATTTACTACGGTCACATCAAGCAGGTCAGCCAACTGTTTGAGCTGCAGTGCATTCTCCACTTTTATCGATGGAAAACTGTCCAAGTCCTCGAACGCCAGCATCAATCGTCTTCTCTCTCCTCCGTACTCTCGCTCTAATCGTTCTAGTGCTGCTGGATAAGCATACTCAGAATAGCCCGTTGGCCACTAATTTTAGCGCCTCACCCTTCAATGACTGCCTCAATTGCAACAACTTGTACGCATCTGAGGAGGGTGCAGCATCAACACACGCGTAGAAGGCCGCTTTCCACCCCTCATACTCTCTTTTTTGACCGCCAAAGCTAGGGATGGACACTCGTTGTAATTGCCGCCACATATCTTGTCCAAGCTTATCTGTGCAATCTGCGCTGTACGCTCTGGCCGCTGCCGGCCCGTACGATTGGCTGCAACGCCTTGCCCTCGGGTAAAACTCTCCTTTACCAATCACTGGCTCTCGCGTGCAGTCATTTCTCAACTCGCTTACAGGGCATGGGGTGTTGCCCGGTCTTTTATCATTATCGATCGCTTGCCAATCCTTGCCTTTCCACTGAGCCGCCTCTACTCCACTACTTGTTCTCACTTCAGATGGGGGGTGGTCACAAATGCCTGCGCCTCTCAGACTGGCCGCGCCACCTTCTTGCCTCTGAGTTGTGGCTCCAAGCCTTTCTAACTCCAGCTCCAGTTCATGCTGTCGGCTTTCAAATTCTTCACGTAACTTCAAACGCCGCTCCTCAAGATCTGCCCTCTGTCTCAACACCGCATCTTCCTCCTGCCGCCGCAGCTCTTGTTCTTCAAGCCGCCTGCTCTCCTCTTCTGCCTGCCGCAACCCTTTTCGCAACTCTGTAATCAATGCAATAGTCTCACCAAATTCGCTCTCGAGAGTTTCCAACTCCTTGATTGTTTGCCTCTTCAGGGGAAGATCATTTCCAGCCTCACGCAGGATAATTTGCATTACGTCATTCGTTCTCTCGTAGCTCTCCTCCAGCAGGGCCGACAGCTGGTCTGCTTCTTCTGAATCCGCACAGTTCGAACTGAGTACCCGTAGCAGTCGGTTACGCCGCTTGGTAAAGGCGCACTTTTCGATTGCTTTGCTGGCCTTCAGTTGCACCATTAGGCTTGCGTCCTCATCGTCAGCTGCTGCAGCCGCCTTGTCGTCATCGGGCCCTTTGGATGAAGCTTCCATGAACCACGCTCTGCTACCAGATTATGTTCGCTAGAGTCTTCCTATCAAAACTAGGAAACGCTAAAAACGACATAAAAGCAAGTTATTTCGTTTAGTCAGCCAGTCAACTCTGACGGCAGCACCACGACGAAAATGGTCGCTTATCAAATTTAATTTAATTTAATGCAAAATTGAGGTGGGTGAACAGGCACGGGGTAGAGCTACAGAGCGAACGTACGTACGCAAGCTGGGGGGAGGAATGAAAATTGTGCATTGCTAATAAACTGACTAAAAAACAAAACCTAGGCAGCATCTTCTCAACATGTCTGTATGTCTGTCAATCTGTCTGTCTGTCTGTCTGTCTGTCTGTCTGTCTGTCTGTCTGTCTGTCTGTCTGTCTGTCTGTCTGTCTGTCTGTCTGTCTGTCTGTCTGTCTGTGTGCCTGTGTGTCTGTCTGTCTGTCTGTCTGTCTGTCTGTGTGCCTGTGTGTCTGTCTGTCTGTCTGTCTGTCTGTCTGTCTGCCTGTGTGCCTGTGTGTCTGTCTGTCTGTCTGCCTGTGTGTCTGTCTGCCTGTGTGTCTGTCTGTCTGTCTGTCTGTCTGTGTGTCTGTCTGTCTGTCTGTCTGCCTGTGTGCCTGTGTGTCTGTCTGCCTGTGTGTCTGTGTGTCTGTCTGTCTGTCTGTCTGCCTGTGTGCCTGTGTGTCTGTCTGTGTGTCTGTCTGTCTGTGTGCCTGTGTGCCTGTGTGTCTGTCTGTCTGTCTGCCTGTGTGTCTGTCTGCCTGTGTGTCTGTCTGTCTGTCTGTCTGTCTGTGTGTCTGTCTGTCTGTCTGTCTGCCTGTGTGCCTGTGTGTCTGTCTGCCTGTGTGTCTGTGTGTCTGTCTGTCTGTCTGTCTGCCTGTGTGCCTGTGTGTCTGTCTGCCTGTGTGTCTGTCTGTCTGTCTGTCTGTCTGTTTGTCTGTCTGCCTGTGTGCCTGTGTGTCTGTCTGTCTGTGTGTCTGTGTGTCTGTCTATCTGTCTGTATGTCTGTCTGTCTGTCTGTCTGTCTGTCTGTCTGTCTGTGTGTCTGTCTGTCTGTCTGTCTGTCTGTCTGTCTGTCTGTCTGTCTGTGTGTCTGTCTATCTGTCTGTATGTCTGTCTGTCTGTCTGTCAGTGTGTCGGTCTGTGTGTCTGTGTGTATGTCTGTCTGTGTGTCTATCTGTCTGTCTGTCTGTCTGTCTGTCTGTCTGTCTGTCTGTGTGCCTGTCTGTCCGTCTGTCTGTATGTCTGTCAATCTGTCTGTCTGTCTGTCTGTCTGTCTGTCTGTATGTCTGTCAATCTGTCTGTCTGTCTGTCTGTCTATCTGTCTGTATGTCTGTCTTTCTGTCTGTCTGTATGTCTGTCTGTCTGTCTGTCTGTCTGTCTGTCTTTCTGTCTGTTTGTCTGTGTCTGTCCTTAAAGTCACGTGTCTCCACACCGCTCATAGTATAACCTGCCGCCAATTCCCAGTAGCAAACCAGCCCGTCACCCCGCCTCCCACAGGTAATCGAAGCCCGCCTTAAGCCGCTGCTGACGCCACCGAAACCGCCGGCGCCGCAGGCAGCACCGCCGATGCCGCCAATGTCGCAGCCGGCAGAGCAGCAGCCGCAGCAGCCGCGGCAGTCCCAGCAGTTCCAGCAGCCGCCACCCAATGAGCAGCCACGCCAGCCCGCTGTCCCGCTTCAGCCGCCATTCCCCGACAGTAGCCGCCTGTCCAGCAACGAACCCGCGACCTTTCCGCCCGCCTCCCTCCTGGCCAGCCTGTCGGGCGGCGGCGGCGGCGGCAGCTCCGACCCGCCCCGGCTCAAGGACTTCCTGCCCTTCATGAAGCCGGGCACCTACGGGGCCCAGCGAGGTCAGCGCGCCGCCGCCGCGACATCATCGGGTGTTCAGCAGCAGCAGCAGCAGCCGGCGCCACCGCCTCAGTCGGATTCGCCGATGCAGCAGCTGCAGTTCGAGCGCCACTTCCCGCTGCCTGCTAGCTCGGCGACCGGCCATCGCGCGCCTGGCACGGGCAGCTTTGATCCTCAGCAGCAGCAGCTTCTGCAACAGTTTCAAGGTTTCCAGCCTGCGGCATCAGCTGGTCAGTTCGGGTCCCAGCCTGCGACATCAGCTGGTCAGTTCGGGTCCCAGCCTCCGACATCAGCTGGTCAGTTCGGGTCCCAGCCTCCGACATCAGCTGGTCAGTTCGGGTCCCAGCCTCCGACATCAGCTGGTCAGTTCGGGTCCAAGCCTGCGACATCAGCTGGTCAGTTCGGGTCCCAGCCTCCGACATCAGCTGGACAGTATGGGTCCCAGCTTCCAACATCAATTACCAGCCAGTACGGTTCCCAGCCGATCACATCGACAGCCGGTCAGTCAGGATTGACACTCAACGGCGTTTCGTCAAGCACGTCAACAACTTCGTCATTGTCGGGCGCGTCGATGAGCTTTCGACCGCAGCTTCCCGTTGTGACAGCAGCAGGCGCCGCTGGTTACTATCAGCAGTCTGGGGCATCCCAAATTCGCTTTCCCCAGCAACCGAGCACTGCGGGATTCCCCCAGCAACCAGGCGCTGCGGGATTCCCCCAGCAAACGAGTACTGCAGGATTCCCCCAGCAACCAGGCGCTGCAGGATTCCCCCAGCAACCAGGCGCTGCGGGATTCCCTCAGCAACCGAGCACTACGGGATTCCCCCAGCAACCAGGCGCTGCAGGATTCCCCCAGCAACCAGGCGCTACGGGATTCCCTCAGCAACCGAGCACTGCGAGATTTCCCCAGCAACCGAACACTACGGGATTCCCCCAGCAACCGAACACTACTGGATTCCCCCAGCAACCAGGCGCTGCAGGATTTTCCCAGCAGCCGAGCACTGCGGGATTTCCCCAGCAACCGAACACTACGGGATTCCCCCAGCAACCGAACACTACTGGATTCCCCCAGCAACCAGGCGCTGCAGGATTTTCCCAGCAGCCGAGCACTGCGGGATTCCCCCAGCAAACTAGTTCTGCGGGATTCCCCCAGCAAACTAGTTCTGCGGGATTCCCCCAGCAAACTAGTTCTGCGGGATTCCCCCAGCAAACTAGTTCTGCGGGATTTCCCCAGCAAACGAGTTCTGCAGGATTCCCCCAGCAACCAGGCGCTGCAGGATTTTCCCAGCAGCCGAGCACTTCAGTATTTCAACAGCAGCCAGCGGCTTTATCGTCGGGATTCCCGCAGCAGTCAGGCGCCTTATCGACAGGATTTTCTCACTCGCAGCCTGGAGCGTCGCAAGTTCGATTTCCACAGCACGCGCCCAATTCTTATGGAGGAATCCCCCAGCAACCTGGGACTGCTTCGATGAGATTCCCGCAGCAGCTTGCACCGTCAGGAATCCCCGTGCAGCCTCTGCCTGGAACGTCGCAGGTTCGATTCCCGCAGCAGCCTGCATCTTCCTATGTAGGAGCAAATTCGAATCCGTATCCGGTACCTTCGTCCTCTGGATTGTCTCAGCAGCCGGGTGGCTCTTCAGCTGCTCATCAAACGCAGGCTCCCTCTACGGGATTCCCCCAGCAACCAGGACTGCCCCAGCAACCAGGACTGCCCCAGCAACCAGGACTGCCCCAGCAACCAGGACTGCCCCAGCAACCAGGACTGGCCCAGCAACCAGGACTGCCCCAGCAACCAGGACTGGCCCAGCAACCAGGACTGCCCCAGCAACCAGGACTGCCCCAGCAACCAGGACTGGCCCAGCAACCAGGACTGGCCCAGCAACCTGGCACTTCAGTCGGCCAGCATACTGGCGTCTCTGCTGTAAAGTTTCCACAGCAGCCTGGTACGTCCTCGGTTCGATTCCCACCACCGCAGCCACCGGTGTCTGCAACAGGCGGGTTCAGCCAGCCACCGGTGTCTGCAACAGGTGGATTCAACCAGCCACCGGTGTCTGCAACAGGTGGGTTCTACCAGCCACCGGTGTCTGCAACAGGTGGATTCAGCCAGCCACCGGTGTCTGCAACAGGTGGATTCAACCAGCCACCGGTGTCTGCAACAGGCGGGTTCAGCCAGCCACCGGTGTCTGCAACAGGCGGATTCAACCAGCCAACGGTGTCTGCAACAGGCGGGTTCTACCAGCCACCGGTGTCTGCAACAGGCGGATTCAACCAGCCACCGGTGTCTGCAACAGGCGGATTCAGCCAGCCACCGGGATCTCTACCAGGTGTTTTATCCGCGGCTCAGCAACCGGCTGCTCCACCTTCATCGTCAAAACCGCCATCATCAGCGGAGCCGGCCAAGAGTTCGGCGACCTCGGGAGCGTCCACCCCTACGGGCGCCGGCAGCCACAGCAACAACAGCGGCAGCAGCCGCAGCCTGCTGGACTCCGCTGCCGAGGACGCCGCAGCCGCCGCCGCCGCCGTCCTGACACCTTCAGTGCTGACCAGCGCCGAGCGGGAGCTGCAAGTGGCCGAGGCGGCGCTGAGGAAGCAGAGCGGCGTCGACAAGCTGTCGGACAACCTGCTGTTCAACCAGCTGATTGCCGACACGGAGCGTCTGGGCCGTCGGCTGCCCGTGGTGGACGCTTGGCAGCAGCACCAGGCGGCGCTGAAGCTGGTCAGCGGCGGGCTCCAGCAGCGCAAGCCCACGACAACTGTTGCCATGTGCCACCCCATGCAGAACCGGTCGGCCCAGTGCGTCCCGTACGACTCGAACCGCGTGACGGTTGGCGACGACTTGGCCTACCTGAACGCCAGCCTGGTGAACTGGGCCAGCACCCGCCTGATCCTCACACAGCAGCCCGCCAAATCCCAGCTAGCCACGTTCTTCAAGATGCTGGTGCAGTACGGCTGCGAGCTGCTGTGCCAGCTGGGGCCCTCCGTGACCGGCCTGCCGCCCTACTGGCCCGACGCCAAGGGCGAGTCGGCCGTCTACGGACCCGTTGAAGTGTCCGTCAGGGCGGTGCACCCTGGCGAAGCTGGCTGCACCGAGCGGGTCATCGCCGTGAAGATTGGCGAGGCCTCAAGGACTCTCATCATGCTGCAGGTGAGGGGTTTGTTGAGATTGTGTAGAGCGATTGTTAAGGGGGACAACACTGCGACAGATACAGTATTGTACTGATCTAAAATCTCTTTGATAGAATATTCTAAAAATGAAACACATTTATAATTATAGAACAGTCAATTACATTTCGCTACAAACACCTTATAATTACCCCGAGACTCGCTTAGACTCTCTGAGACTCGCTGAGATTCTCCCTAAAACTCTTCCTGAGACTCGCTGAGATTCTCCCTAAAACTCTTCCTGAGACTCGCTGAGATTCTCCCTAAAACTCTTCCTGAGACTCGCTGAGATTCTCCCTAAAACTCTTCCTGAGACTCGCTGAGATTCTCCCTAAAACTCTTCCTGAGACTCGCTGAGATTCTCCCTAAAACTCTTCCTGAGACTCGCTGAGATTCTCCCTAAAACTCTTCCTGAGACTCGATGAGATTCTCCCTAAAACTCTTTCTGAGACTCGCTGAGATTCTCCCTAAAACTCTTCCTGAGACTCGATGAGATTCTCCCTAAAACTCTTCCTGAGACTCTCCGTGAGAATCGCTTATATTCTCGCTGAGACCCTCCCTGAGACTTAATGGGCTTCTACCTACATGTAAGATTTGCTTAGATTCTCTTTCAGAATCCTCTTCAAATCCTACAGAACTTCTCAGATCTTCAGATCCTCCAAGCAGTAACGCCACCCCCCCCCCCAAACGCGCAGGTGCACTCTGACTACCCTTCGGCAGTGGAGCGGGCCTGCCAGGTGCTCAGCGACCAGCGCTCCCCGCTGCGCCCTGTCTGCCTGGTGTGCCCGGACGGCTCGACCAAGTGCGGCCTGTTCGGCGCCCTGCTAGCTGGCCGGCATCAGCTGAAGCTGGACGGCAGGATGCCGCCGCTAGCAGACATCGCCGCCTCCCTGGCCAGCCAGCGGCCCTGCGTGCTTGCCGACCCGCAGCAGCTGCAGCAGCTGTACTCCAACTTTCACGAGATCTGCCAGATCCTGCTCAGGAAGAAGGGCGTGCTGGTAAGACAGTCCTCCTCGTCTGTCGCGGCTCTGCAGAAACCGTCGCCGGCTCACAGCACCAGTGGCGGAAGCGGCATCGCCGGTGAGAACTTCGTGCTGTGGAATCTTGTGGACCTCACGATTGAGCTTTCGGGGAAACCCCTAAAACACTTGGTTTAGCATCGCCTTAGCATCTATAAACTCACTATAGTATCGCTCATAAACTCACTATAGTGTCACTCATTAACTCACATTAGTATCGCTCATAAACTCACTTTAATATCGCTCATAAACTCACTTTAATATCGCTCATAAACTCACTATAGTGTCACTCATTAACTCACATTAGTATCGCTCATAAACTCACTTTAATATCGCTCATAAACTCACTTTAATATCGCTCATAAACTCACTTTAATATCGCTCATAAACTCACTTTAATATCGCTCATAAACTCACTATAGTGTCACTCATTAACTCACATTAGTATCGCTCATAAACTCACTTTAAT
>CATNEM010000199.1:50000-72500 GCA_950096795.1 Macrostomum cliftonense
ACGAAATGTGTTGACTAATGGGAGATTATTTATATGGTTCTAGAGTTAAGCAATAAGCAAATTCACGAGTGGCGTAGCCACGAGTGATCTTTGCTTATTGCTTAACGATGGAACCATATGAATAAGCTTATTGTCACTATCGTTTAGCATACTCGACTAGAACGTTTCTGATTCGCTGAGGCATCGTTAAACAATCGGCGTTAAACAATGAATCTTTGACTGAAGCGTTGTTAGTATGGTAAACCATAGTAACAATAGCATTTGAAAAGTGAAGAACACTGGTAGATTGTTTAGTATGACTTAGCCTTGAATAATGATCGCAGGAACAATCGCATTGTTCTATGGCTCAACCAGAGTCCCTTGAGCATAGCTGAAATATAAGACTGACGCAATGATCGTCATGGCGTCCCGACAGCTTGTCATTACGACTCAGATAAGCCATAGAACAATGACAACCTTCTGAGTGAAAGTGTAGATGTGCAATGCACTTGTATTGTCCGAGGCTTTGTGGAATAAAAAATTTAAGAATGCAGATAAACTGACCCACGGCTTTTGCAATTTTTTGCTCAGGCAGCCAGCCGGCCATCTCGACTCCCGCATGCGGTGTGCGGCCCGCCCAGGACACGTGCGATGCGATCCCCTGCTGCAGGGGCTTCGGAGAGAAGAGTGGCGTCAGAGATGCTCGCGTTTCTAAGAAAATACATCTTGTGAGAGCCACCAGACCCAACTCGATCAATGAGCTCAGGGTGAGCTTTAGCTTTCAAGAGAAGCAGAAAATAAGAAATTTGAGTGCCGTCCAAGGCCAGCTGTTCACCATAATAAAGTTCATCTTCAAGAGATATTTGCCTCACACTCTCAACACACCTGGTCTCAAGACTTACAACGCCAAGACTTTGCTCTTTTTCATGCTACATATATATGAGGGGCAAAAAAAACCGTTTGGCTGGCTAAGAATCTGATCTCTCTGCTAGAGGAATCTCTCGACATGATGCTAAGCTTCATCGACTCAAGCAGCTCAGACGATGTGTGCATGCCGCACTTCTTCATGCCTGACGCTCTACTGTACTTCAAGAACGCTGGAATCGGCGGCGACTTCAAGTACACGGAGGCGAGGGTTCGAGACCGACTGAGCGAGCTGAGAAGCCAAATTTGGAGGGTTGTCGATGCGATGGAAAGTCACGTGAGACCGCTGGAGTCAGAGAATTTCTACTTTCACCCGTTCACCCTGCTGCCGCTGACAGCGCCGCCACCGGTCAGCGAGATCAGGGAAAGTAATCGGCCTCAGAATAAACATTTCCAGTTCTCGGACGTGTACTGCGTCATTCACCACTGCCTGGTCGAGCTGCAGGCGGAATCGAGCAACAGAGACGACCTGATGAGGCTTTGCAAGCTGCTGGATCCGCTGGCGTGGTGCAGGTGCGCCGCCCTGAGCCTCACTGCAATGGCGCATTTGAAGTTCAAGGACTCTGGCGAAGCCGAGAGACTCCTGGCGACAATCAGAGAGCACGAAGTGAAGACCGGCTTAGCACCGAATGATATTAAAGAAATGAGAGGAAAATTTACTCGTGTCACAGAGCTCCCGTCGGGCTCAGACTGTGCGTGGCGGTTCTGCCTCCCCTGCGACTCTCCGCCTCGCCTGCCGTTCCTTCCCGAGTTCACGCGGACTCTGCTCACTGCCCGCCTGTCTCAGCGCCCCAGCGCCTCGCACCTGTACGTGAACTTCCGCTGCCTGAGCTGGAGTCTCCAAGCTGAGCTGCTCCGCGATCGCCCACCCGCAGTCGGTGACTGGAGGGCTCAGCTGGAAGAGGATCCGGACTTGGAGGAGCTGCTCACCCTGGCTCACTACAGCGACTGCCGCGAGCACGTGGAGTTCAGCCTGCGGCAGATAGAGAAGATCAAAGAGGAGAGACGGGTGGCCATGGAGCAGCAGGACGAGGAGAAGATCGGGCGGGTCAGGGAGAAGCTGGGGAGACTCGGAGGAGCGGCTGCTGCTGAGGTAGTCATGGAGACGGAACCGCGGCGAGGCCGAAAGCGAAAGTCGGCGAGTGCTTCTGATACGCCAGCCGCAAAGCGCTGAAAAAATTCTGAGCAGCAGCTCTTGTTGCCACTGACTGGAGCTGCAAGCTCACTATCATAACCTTCATGGACAAACTTTATGCCACTTCAGGCCCCAAAAACTGAATGCATTATTTCCTATACGAGCGTATTGTGGATTTCAATCTTGAGCGCTCTAAAGTTAAAGTTTGCGCTGAAAATAAAAAATGCCTAACTTTAATGATATTGCAGAGAAAGCAATAATGTCATACAGCCAGTCTTTTCCTATTTACCTGTAAATTATTTTTTTGGTTAGCTTTACTGCATTTTCAGATCTTCAGTTGGTTAATAGTAGGCCAAATTGAGATCGCCATTGTCACAAAAGCTTCGCAATTTCCACTTTATTTATTTTTGCATGAAGTTCTGGCCTGATAGATACTTATTGTATTGTAACTCAAGTCCAATGCATTCTCCCTGCTTACGGCTGCGCCAAGTACCTGGTTTCAGTTGATTGCTTCCGGGCTACGTAAATTTCTGCTTTTTAATTTTCTTATCATGGATCTGCTTGTTGCCTGATTCTTTGCCGCTGCGTCTCTGTTGCTGCCCTTCTTTTTTAATCAGTGTAAAGTGCTCAGCTGCCTGCGCCAAGACTTCCGTCTGAATGCCTTCCCATGCGTGAGTCGCCTTTTTAACTGTTTACTGCTTCCTTCCAAAATGACTTTCCCTTTCTGTAAATACTGACTTTGCTCCTAGCGACTTGTTTTCGGGCGTTAAATGATATATTGTTAAGTTCTGTAGCGTAAAATATCCATTCATGCGTCAATGACTAACTATATGATTCATAACATTATAATCATTACAAAAATACAAAATATATATAATGCTACGAGCTAATAAAACTAGTAAATTGGGTATTCTGTTACCCTCCAAAACTGTACCATTTGTTTTAATTTTCTCTTCACCTGGCTAATATTTTATCCCGGGAAGAAGCACAAACTGACTGGCACATTTAAAATAGTTCAGCTGTAGCTTAAAAGCCCAATTTTTTTAGGGCAGCGAATTCGCAGCCTGCGAGTCTGCAAGGTCCGACACCCAAATCTCTGGGTCCGCACTCAATTGGCTGAGCACAACTGGAAAGAACCACAACAGGGACTCAGTGCTCATTTAAATGCTACTGCAAGTAGTCAATGGTGCTAATAAATTGTCACGCTCGGGCCTAAATAATATGACTCATGGCGACGATGAACCGACAAAAAAATGCACGAAATCCCAATCGAAAAGCAAGCCAGCGATCAGACTCAAGGAAGTTTCCAGCCGACTCACAAGAGCAGTTCATAGTTGAGGATAGGAACAGAGTGCTCGAATACCGTTACTGGGGTGTCCTGGAAGTGCGCCTCGAAGTGACCGCCTTTTTTATCTTGGTCTCTCCCCTGTGTTGAATTTGCTTTCAAGAAAAGGAAAACAAAGGAAGTTTCTTCCTTTTTAAACAATTTCTCTTCAATCCATCAATTTATCTGCATTTAGACTGCATTTATCAGCACTGCATGTGACAGCTATGGGCAGCCTTGACATTAGACTAGTAGCAGAGTTATGGCGCACTGGGTGCTTCGTTAAGTAGAGGGGCGGCGACTCTCAGCGATGACCAGGTGAGGGGCGGTGACTCAGCGATGGCCAGGTGAGGGGCGGCGATTCTCAGCGATGACCAGGTGAGGGGCGGCGATTCTCAGCGATGACCAGGTGAGGGGCGGCGACTCTCAGCGATGACCAGGTGGGCAGTTCCGATTTCGAATTGCTACCGAAAGCAGAAACTCCAGAAGTAACTAACGAAAGCCAGTCCAATAAAGCTAAAAGCAGATATTGAGCCACATGCTGTGACCCGCACAATTAGCAATAAGCCTCATATTAACAATAAAACAGCCAATAAAATTATATTAACGCCCAATCAATCAATATAAATAAAATAACAGGCAAGCATTTGTCAAAGTAAAGTCAATCAGTTAAAGATCAGCAAACAGCCGCCAACAAAATTAACGAGTTCAAACTCAATGAAGCCGATAGGACGAGACCAGCGACTGTTGAAATTAAATTAGCAAAGCAACAGCAGATCCGCATCGATCATAAGCTGCTGTTTGTACAGCTGTCAGTCCCAGCGGGAGAATGGAAAGGGAAATTCGCAGCATTGATAAAAAATATTGACAGCAAATGGACAGAGAGAAACGAACTTTTACAGTTTAGGGCGGAAGGACTAGAGAAATAGTGGGCACTATTCTCAGCATGTGAGAATGAGAAGACACAGCAGGGGTGCGGAAAACAGGTTGCAGGGGGCGGAGAACAGGCTGCAGGGGGCGGACAACAGGCTGCAGGGGGGCGGAGAACAGGCTGCAGGGGGCGGAGAACAGGCTGCAGGGGGCGGACAACAGGCTGCAGGGGGGCGGAGAACAGGCTGCAGGGGGCGGAGAAAAGGCAGTAGGGGGCGGAGAACAGCCTGCAGGGGGCAGAGAACAGACAGCAGAGGACGGAGAACAGGCAGCAGAGGGCGGAGAACAGTCAGCCTTCTGTAAACGCTCGTGTGGCCCCCAGGCGCTCCGCAGCCGCCCTCACTGCCTCCTGGGCAGCAAGCCCTCGGCCCGCAGCCTCTCCAGCAGGTCGGCCAGCAGGGGTCGCACAAAAGTGCAGCCGTGGCCGGCCATGAAGCGGTCGGTCTCGGCCAGCGCCAGCTGCCTGCCGACGGCCGTCAGGCGCTCGTCAATTTCGGGACAGGCGGCGCGGAGCTCCGGGCTGAATAGCTGGTCGGCGAATTCCGACATCGGCGTGACGGCGCGGCGCCAGCGATCCACCGACGCCAGCTGGACGCGCAGAAACGAGTCGATAGCGGCGAGCAGGCAGGCGGCCGCCTTGGCCCGGAACGCAGCGTCGGGCGCCGCGCCCGCCAGCGAGCCGAGGAACTCCACGAACCTCTCGTCGAAGCCGGTGACGAAGTTCTGCGTCCGGCTGCGCTCCGCCCGGCTCTGCAGGGCCTGCAGGCGGCGCAGCAGCAGGCCGTCCAGCCGGTGACGGAACGGCGCGCCGTAGGCGGTCAGCAGAGCGACGGCCACCTTGGCCGGGTCGACCTGGCCGAGCAGGCTGAGGTGCGAGTGGCCCTCCTCCGTGGCCTTCACCGCCAGCTTGGCCAGTTCCTCCAGCTGCTCGTCCGCCAGCTGCGGGTGCGCCTGCAGCAGCTGCTGGGCCGCCTCGCGCCTGCGGTGGGGATGGTTGAGCTGCCTCTGCTCAGTTGGCAGGAGAATCGGCCCTAAACTGGCCTGAACATCGCCTCTAAACTGGCCTGAGAATCGCCCCTAAACTGGCCTAAGAATCACCCCCAAACTGGCTCTGAGAATCGCCCCTAAACTGGCCTGAGAATCACCCCCAAACTGGCTCTGAGAATCGCCCCTAAACTGGCCTGAGAATCGCCCCTAAACTGGCCTGAGAATCGCTCCTAAACTGTCTTGAGAATCGCCCCTAAACTGTCTTGAGAGTCGCCCCTAAACTGGCCCTGAGAATCGCCCGAAAGCCCGAACTCACCCAGCTCCGGCCGCCGTATACAGGTCCACTATCACTAGCCTGTGCTTTTCAAAAGCTTCGCTAAGCTCAATTTTTTCTTCAGCTTTAACTGACTCCCCAGACTCGGCAGACTGCGAACTGGCTGAGGACTCAGAGTCCCAGTTGGCCTGCCGCCGCGGTCTGCGCTGCTGGTCGTTGCTGCTGGCCCAGTCTGACCGCTTCGTTACTGGGCGACCCCTGCCGAAGGAGAAGCCGCGTTGGCCGCCTCGGGCTCTGTTGGACGCGGGCTCCGAGCTCATGCTGTGGCCCCCGCTCTGCAAATCCAAGGCGCCGGGATAAAAGTGCGCGTTTATTTTGCTTAATCATGAAAAATATTATTTGCATAATCTTTTGTACTCATTTAATAAAACACTTTATCATGAAATCCACTTAAATCCAAGTTCATTTTTAACATAAAACATAACTTTCCTATGCACTAATAGATGAAATTTTGTACAGCAATCAACTACTTTCAGCAATCTTTCAGTTTGTTTTTCATAATAATTTTTTATTTATAAAAAAATTTATTGAGAGATGAATCCTTTTTGTATAATTTTGACATTTTCAAGTTCAAAGCCCACTATTTGCTTAACAAAATTATTATTATTGGGCCAAGTGCCATTTATATATAGAACAAGGTCTAAACTTAGGATAATAGGGACTGAATTTAGGAAATTTAGGAACTGAAAGCTATGACCATTTGATCCATGGGACAACTTTTGGCTAGAAATCAGGACTTACTGCTTGGCACTACAAATTGCTACCGGACTACATAAGAATAAATTAGAAGGGAAGAAAAGAGTCCTTTGGTAAAGGATTATAGAAATGGCAGAATTTGAAATGGCAAATGCGAATGTTACCAATATATTGTAATTGCTCTATTAGCCAGAGCAGAGGAATAGACAAGAATTAGGAGCTATTTGTCACATGAAAATTTACCTGGTTAGAACATTTGTGTGTGGCTATTGTCTCTCAATACATCCTATCCCCTTAAAATATCCATGTGCTCATGCATCTCCAACATGCTATTGCTTAGGATAATGTACCCAGCAAAAAATTATTTACTTACTAAATTTATTACAAGCTTTTGCTTAGTGGACAATTTGGCAAGATACAAAAAACTGGTATCCCATAATAGTCAAGTCAATCTAGTTCCACTGTTGGGATAATAGACCTATTTAAAATACTTACAATTATTGTTGTTTTTACTAATGTACACATTATTCAATTTGAGAATAATCCTTTGGTTTCCTATTATCAATTATTTTAAAACCTTTTTGAACTTTTTAAAATACAAAAAGCTGACAGAGTCCTCACAAGAGTTTACAGAGTTCCACACAAGGTAATAATAGCATATTAGGGCCTATCCAATAGAAGATATTGTAGAAATGCCAATGGGGGGAGTTTGGGGCTAGGTTGCATAAACTTCTATAGGTATATTTCCAAAAAATTGTTGCTAGCTTTGTGCATAGTTTAAAACTTGGCTTTAGAGTTGCCCTATATTCCCTAAATAATCTTTGTGTAAGCTGCTAGGTTGCTATGGTTGCTTAGGGAAATGGAGCAAATGGTTGAATAATTGGTGCCTAGACATCCATCATACTACTTTATTGACATAGGCCTAGTGCACCAACACAACCAATCCTCAATGATTCATATCAAAGTCATATAGGTACAATGCTATTGTATTGACAACTTTAGTAACAAGAACAATAAATTGTGGTGCTGGAAATTGGCTAGGCTAACCTATTGGCAATAGCTGAAATTTCTAAAAGGAAGAAAAGAGGTTAAATTAATTTAGAGGTAAATCAAAGAGTTGCTCAATTTGGGTATACAAAAATATAATACAATAACCTTTATTTGTTTTTTTTATTAAATTATCTCTGCTGGATGTAGTATCCTTATAGCAAACTGATTCCATGGGCACAAAACAATAGCAAGGTGACAAGTCTACCATTAGAAGATAAGTCAACAAGACTTTAATCTTGATGTGATTTTAAATGCATGCAAGCATATAATTATATTAAAGTAAAATTAGCATTGAAACAGCAATAACCTTCACTTATTTTACAAGCAAATAAAGTTAGCTAAGTAGTAACAAACTTTGCCTTAATTAATACTTGGAACCTGGATATATTTTCTTTAAAAAAATCAACCTGCTTGACTAAGTGATAAGTCTATTAGCTATGGCTATATAAAGTAGCCTCATTTTTCATGATATGTTCATTCAATAGAATTTAAAACAAAATTTAAGCTTTGAATAAAATAGGCCTAAGCTTTATGCAAATAAAGATCTAAATATATATGACAATCAAGACAACTAGGCCTAGGCCATAACTAAACTATTTAGTTGCGCTTATAAGACATTCGGTAATCATTGGCAAAAAGATTTTCGGCGAAAGCTTAATTCAATTCAAATTTTTTAAATATAATTGGCAAATTTATATATATTTGACGCCAATAAAAAGTTTTTGCTTAAAATGAGCATGACTTTGACAAGGATAGCTTGAGTACTTAAGGTGTCTTTGGACTTTGAGAGCTCTTCGTGTTTGCGATCAAACGATAGTTTTCGCGGTAGGGGGTTTAGTTAATGACCGGTTTTTCAGTTCCAGTTCCTAAAACCTCGTTTAAAATCGTGCCTTAACGGAGTTACAATATTAAAAAAGGAAAACAAAGTTTTACACATTTAATCGAATTCCCCATGCCTTGTTGAAAAAAGAACAATAGAAACAGTACATTAAAAAAGTTTAAAAAGCTTTCTGAGTAATAAAACTTTGAAGAAACTATGACAATAGAAATGGCGAATAATTAAACTATATTGCTCCTTGCACCTTACGATTACTTACCCAAACCGGCATTTGCATGAGCCAAATGTTACTAGGGTAAAGCATCATCAACTAAACAAGAAAGTCATGTTTTCCAACAACTTTATTAATCAAATATAAGTTTTACAATTTTTGGTCAAACAATTTTTTTTAACTGCCAAAAACAAAATGGGATACCACTGGGTAATAAAACTATTACTATCCATTTGTTCTATCAATTTTAGAATCTGTTTTATCAATCTGTTTCATTTGAAGATTTAATGTTCGATTGAATATATACTGTCCAAAAATATGCTATTATGGCTTATGGGTATGAGTATTTAAATTATACTCAAGAAAAAAGACAGGATAGTAATGAGCATGAGCACTGAGTAATCTTATAAACCTTGAATTTCAAAATAGTTATCACTTTAGATGCAAGTGCTTAACATTTCTAAGATGAACAAAAATTTATATATATAAAATTTAATCCTTGATTTCTCTACCAAATTTACAAGTATCATATTAATAGTTTTCATTCTAGAATATGTAATAAGTTTCTGTTTCTGTTTTGTTTGTCTGTGAGAAAGCTATTGAGAGCATCATTTCTGAAAAAAACAGTATAATATCATGAAAAAACTACAATTTACCCTATTATTCACTTGAGACTGCTGTAAAGTCAATACTGTTTCTATCCATATAATGCTTAAAAATTTAGGTGAATTAGTTGGCTTTATGGTTAGCCAAATATCTTATTAGCAGTAGAGCATTCAAAATACAGAATAAAGCATAGTTAGCATTTCAGTGAATCTCTAACAATTGAAATCTATGAACATGGGTTACTCATGCCATAGTTTTTTGAACAACAATAGTCTGTTGTAAACTCTATTCTCATCTGTACATATAATTTGTAGCATTGACTTTGGCTTTACATGCCAGTGGCATAGACAAGAGGTGGTGGGTACAGTGTGGTCCCAAGTTTGAGATGTACCTTTCTACAAAGTGCCCCCACCCATCATCCCCAAAGTCTTTCGAATGCCTTAAAAGACAACAGCGCCCTAAAAGAGCCTCCAATGCCAAAAATTGCACTTCTTTATGTATGCCCAAACGTCGACTCATGCACTCTTTCTATTCTTTGTTAGAGCCAATGACGATACGTAGTATCTAGCGCCCTTTTGATAAAGGGCCACCACCCCTTTCAATTTCAGTCTTGCCCCCAGTTTCCTGGCTAGATTTCTGGCTTAGTTGCACCACGTTTAATCGCTCTTAGAAACAAACAGGGTAGTAAGGTTGTAGTACGGAGGGGGATGCCGCCATTCATGTAGCTGTACTGGCTGCCCCTGATCCAGTCGACCTACACGCATCTTCAGCTAGTGATCCACAAGCGAGCCTGAGCAAGGATCATGGTGAGGCGGAGGCGGCAGGCCAGCTGAGGAGAGAAGTGGAAGAACTGACGATCATGAAGTCCAAGCTGCAAAAAGAAATCAATCAACTGCTCATCCGGAGGCGTTCACTAGAGTCTGCAGGAGCCATCAACAGTGCCAGCGGAGGAGCCACCCGCTGCTACATGCCATTTGATGGCGGATTAAAGGACCATGGACTATCTATTTTTCTGTGAATCGAATCGGTTTCATTTACATGTACGTGTACAAGCATTTTTTATGACATCTAGTTCAAATATTTTGAGAAGTCGGGTGCATGTCGCAATCTGTTAGTAATCAATTGCTGCAGATCACGCGTTGTCTCATGTTTGATCCCGGTAACTATACTAATGTACATGTAGCTTCTTCGTTCACATCATGTTTCATCCCTGCAATCCTGCTATTAAAGTGCAAAAAAGACTTTCTGTACATGTATGTACTTGTAGGTCTGTCGTAGTAGGTGAACTGCGTTTATGCATGTATATTTTCTGTGTAGTGCAGGCGACTCAAGCATTTCTGTACTTTTGATATCGAATGCGTCGATTGTCCCGGTTGCACCATTCCAGTGTCGGGTATGATGCTGTGGTCGAGTTCAGTGTCGGTTTGACTGCTTCACTTAGTTGTTTTCGTCGCGATTTCATGCATTGAGTCAGCTTTGCATAGTAGTGTACTACTAATGCATGTATATTCTGCGCATGTTCTAGCTAGCTGCTCCCCCTGTGCGATTGTTCCTGTCACTTGTTTATGTAATGAGGACATTGCCTTTACTGAGAAGGGAGTAATGTAGTACTTGTAAACTAATGCATTTGAACTCGCTCCTGTTTGTTTTATTCGAGCGCAATATTATGTAAATAATTATACTTTGCTTTCGGTTAACGCTTTATTATGATTTTATTCCTTCATATTTGACTCACCTAAATAGTTGTTAGTAATTTGTTATAGCAATTAAATGATAAAAAGATTCAAATACAGTTGCCCTGCATTTCGTTGAGTCAAAGATTGTTGGCCCACTGGATTTCGAGGATTCAATTTTGCTTGAAATTTACCATAGCAGTATGAAATGCCAATCGCAAATACGGGGCGAGAAAATACATGTTATGTTGTTAATTTGCGAAAATATATCGATTATAGTCTAGTAATCTTATTCTCTGAAACAAGTAAATGAATAATTGTATTAGTAACTATTTTTCTTGTGCCTTCTCCGTTGATTCATTTAGGCTGTACCCCGCATAGGCCGATTTTAACAGAAGCTACATCACGCTGTGCAAGATTGGAGGCGTGCACTGAAGCAACTATGAGGTTTGGAGAGCTGAATTTTGGTATAAGAACAGTTCTCAGATGGTAAATTGCAAAAATATGCATAATTTTTACTTTTCGATTAGTTTCATAAAAATACGAGGGTAGCTACTTTTAGCCTGTACCCCGCATAGGCCGATTTTAACAGAAGCTACATCACGCTGTGCAAGATTGGAGGCGTGCACTGAAGCAACTATGAGGTTTGAAGAGCTGAATTTTGGTATAAGAACAGTTCTCAGATGGTAAATTGCAAAAATATGCATAATTTTTACTTTTCGATTAGTTTCATAAAAATACGAGGGTAGCTACTTTTAGCCTGTACCCCGCATAGGCCGATTTTAACAGAAGCTACATCACGCTGTGCAAGATTGGAGGCGTGCACTGAAGCAACTATGAGGTTTGGAGAGCTGAATTTTGGTATAAGAACAGTTCTCAGATGGTAAATTGCAAAAATATGCATAATTTTTACTTTTCGATTAGTTTCATAAAAATACGAGGGTAGCTACTTTTAGCCTGTACCCCGCATAGGCCGATTTTAACAGAAGCTGCCGCCTTGGCCCAACTGGATCCTCCGGGTGGCGCCGGGGACCATGAGGCTCAATGTCATCGAGCCCCAGCCGTACCACAGGGCACGCTTCGGGTCGGGACGCTGAACTGCCGCACCCTCAAGGCCGACTGGCGAAAAGGGCTGCTGGCGAAGCTAGCGCTCGACCTCAGCTGTGATGTCATCGCGCTGCAGGAGGTGTCCATCAAGGCCGACCCTGGGCTTCACTGTGAAGACCTAGGCGCCGGTTGGACTCTCTGGTTCAGCTCAGCGGACGAGCGAGGTCGTGGAGGAGTTGGAGCGCTGATCGCACCGAGGCTGCAGCAGAGCTGTCGCTGTGTCTCCTTGTCTGGTCGGCTGCTTCGGATCGACGTCCGGCTTCGCGGCCGGAACGCTCGCCTGTTCTGCGCGTACGCGCCCCCTGCCACCCGCCCCGATGAGGCTCAGGTCTTCTTCGAGCAGCTCTCGGAGCAGGTGGAGGAGATGGCGCAACGTGACACAGTGGTCATCCTCGCTCGGAGACCTGAACGCAGTTCCGCGTAGGTCCGAGCGGTCGCTGTTCGTGACACCGCGTGAGAACGGCAACACCGGAGCGCTGGAGGACTTCCTGGAGAGACAGGACATGGTGTCGGTCAACACCAGGTTCCGCAAGCCGCCGGCTCAGCTCGCGACTTTCGAGGGCTGCAAGCGGAGGCGGCGGAACGCGCGCGGACGAAACGCTACTCGGAGGCTGGCACAGCTCGACCACGTGCTGTTGCGCAACCGGGAGCGGCGCCGCGCCATCAACTGCCGCACCATTACGCCGCTGGCTCTGCGGTCCGATCATCGGCTCCTCGTCTGCGACCTGTCCGTTCGAGACCCGCTGTACCGCCCGCCGAAGCGGCCGCCGCGGCGCTACTACCGCGCGCTCAGGGACGCCGAGACGCGTCGTCGCTTTGCCGGCGCCTTCGTGGCTGCGCTAGGCGACAAGCGTGGAGGTACCGAGTACGCGGATGTCGGCGCTGCAGTTCGAGCCGCCGCGGAGCAAGCGGTCCCGCTGATGCGACCGGCCCAACGCGGGCAGCCGGTCTGGCATAACGACCCCGCGATCAACGCAGCGAGGGAAGACCTGGAGAGGCTTCGTCTGAGTGGGCGACCAACTCGCGAGGCGGAGGAGGCCTTGGCGTCTGTCTACCTGCAGCGGCAACAGGCCGCTGTTGACGACGTTATTCAGGCTGTCTCTGCCGCCGGTCCCGACGCCAGAGGGCGCTTGGCCTGGTCCGCCATCAACACTCTGACGGGGCGAAAGCGGCGCTTACAGCTCAACCTGGCAGGCGACACTGCGGATGAGCGCAGAAATGAGCTGCGCGAGTTCTTCGCCGCCATCGTGAACGCGCCGCCACCCCCGCTGCCCGACAGTCTGACGCTGCCGCCGGAGACGCCGTTGCCGACGGAGGAGAGTTTCAGCGTTGCACCAATCAGCCCAGACGACGTTGTGAGGTTCGCTCGGAAGTCGCCGGGCGGCAAAGCGCTAGGTCCGGACGAGGTGCCCATCGAAGCATTGCGCATCAACTGCGTGGCCGCTGAGGTCGCCAGAGTGATGAACCGCGTGCTTTCCGGTGAGGGTGCGCCCAACGAATGGACTACAGCCCACATCGTCGCAATTCCGAAGAAGCCCGGCACCACCAAGCTTGAGGAGCATCGAGGCATCTGCCTTCAGTCCTGCGCTGCGAAGCTGTTTAACCGGATACTGTTATCGCGGTTGCAGCCCGTGCTCGATCCCTATCTGCGACCGGAGCAGAACGGGTTTCGGCCCCATCGCGGCACAGTGACGCAGATCCTAGCTCTTCGGCGAGTCATCGAGGAGGCGCGGACACGCCAGTCGATCCTGATTGTTATCTTTGTTGATTTCAAGAAGGCCTTCGACTCGGTCGTCAGGGCCGCGCTCCCCAAGGTGCTTCGGGCGTACAACGTGCCAGAGCAGCTGATCGCCGCGGTCATGGCGATGTACCGCGAGACGACTGCTGCAGTTTCGACACCGGACGGCCTGTCGGACTTCTTCGAGACATCCTCCGGGGTGCTCCAGGGAGATACGCTGGCGCCGTTCCTGTTTATTCTGGTGCTTGATTGGGTGCTACGGACTGCTCTGCCTACCAACGACGACGGCTTTCTGCTGCGGCGACGCGTGGGTCGACGTCAACCGGAGAGGCGGCTCAGCGTGCTTGGCTACGCCGACGATCTCGCCCTGCTGTCCTCGACCGTCGAGGGCGCCCAACGGCAGCTGGACAGGCTGGTTGCCGTTGCAGCGAGTGTCGGCCTGGTGGTCAACGCGCAGAAGACCGTCGTGCTCTGCGTGCCGAGCAACATCGAGGCTGCAATATCCTGCCGAGGCGCTGACGGCCAGGCGAAAGAACTTCCGCGCTGTCAGCAGTTCGTCTACCTCGGCGGTCTGGTCCCTGACGTCCGCGAAGACCTGCGGCGTCGCCGAGGACTTGCCTGGGCTGCCTTCCGTTCGATAAGGTCAGTCCTGCAGTCCGAGGCCCTGCCAGATCGCCAGAGGGCGGCGCTGTTTCGGGCGGTGATCGAGACCGTCCTGCTGTACAACGCCGAGACCTGGACGCTGACAGACTCGCTCGAGCAACAAGTCGACGCGGCGCACGCTGGCCTGCTGCGCGCCGCCTTCAAGATCAGCTACGAGCGGGTTTCCAACGCGGCACTCTATCGCCGCGCCGGCCTGGACCGTCCAAGTCAACTTTTGCGCCGACGGCGACTCCAGCTGGCAGGCCACGTCATCCGCGCCGAGTCGTACTGCCCCGAGCCGGTGCAGGAGGTGCTGCTGCTCACGCTGCAGGCGCCCTACCGGCGAGGACAAGCGCGAACTCGGCGTTTCGTCGATTGCCTGCTGGCTGACGCCGGCGCTCCCGATTCTGCCGGCAGCGCGGCCTTTGTTCGCGGCCAGGCCCTGAGGCGCGCCCTGTGACGCTGCTTTCAACATCTTGACAGCGTACTTTGTTGTTGTTGTTGTTGTTATCACGCTGTGCAAGATTGGAGGCGTGCACTGAAGCAACTATGAAGTTTGGAGAGCTGAATTTTGGTATAAGAACAGTTCTCAGATGGTAAATTTTAGTTCCGCATTGATTTTTGCTTTTTGATGGTTATTTTCTTGTATTTCAGCGCTTTCTTATTTTCCGCTCTAAACTCGGAACTGGAACTGAAAAACCGGTCATGTTTAGTTAGGGGGTCCTGTTTTCCGAGAAATCGGGATTCGAAATCCGCTGCTGAAATAACAAAGGTCGCACTATAACAAAGCTTCTGCTTGGGGAGCTCCGTCTGTTTCGCGAGTTCCGCGTTCCAGGGGGGAGGGTAGTTGTTGTCGTAGCCGAAACAGTCGAAAGGGCGCGAGGGTTCAGAGGAGTCGTTCGCGTAGCGATGGCGATTCAAATTGCAAGGTTGAATCCGAATTTTGCGTCAATTAAATTTAGTCGTAGATTTGTTGAGTTGACTACTCGTGTCAGTTGTAAGTAGGCTGCCACCAGTCCGTTTAAAGCCGGACAACTTGAATTATGTATTAGATCTAACACGAGTCTGTACTTAAATAAATTCGCTCCACACAAGAGCTCGTAAGACACCAAAGGCTGAGTTTTCTTTATCCAGAAAAATAAAGGGGCAACAATGCCAGTCGTAAATATTTATTAACCTTCGCCTTAAACGCAAAGCTAGCAGCCAACAACCAAACGAAACTACAAGAAAGACACTCAGACCAACGTGCCGAACAAATAAAGTCATTTTTGCAAGGCGCTAAAACTTCCTTTCTTCAAAACAACACTACGAAAATCAAATTCAAGTAAAATAATTGGGGAGAACGGGTAAATGGTAAAGTTAGCACAAAACGGGGTTAAACTCCGGACGAAAAACGGGCTTACATAGCATACCCTATTTATATATACTTGACATCAAGGTATGCCAAACAGATTGGCGAACAGATTGGCGTCTCCGGGGAGCATGGAGGGGACCACCCCTCAGGACCACCACAACCACACCGGGGCACAAACCCAAGACCCCGCAGCAGCACCCGCAGCCCCGCACGCGAAAACCTAACAGCAAAAACGGCAGGCACACCAGGGACCCTTCCCGGGGGCGCGCTAACGGGACGCGCGCCACGCTCCGGGAACCCGGACCGGGAACACCACCGGGAAACCCACCCGGGGCGCCAGCCGGGGACGGAACCCACGCCAGGGACCCACCAACAAACCCGGCAGCAGCGCAAACAAACAACACCAAAACCCAAAACAACCGAAAACAACCAACAAACCGCAAACCAACAACCGAACACAACAGCCAAACAACAACCAACAGACACGAAACACACACGCAGGGGTAGCCCACCTACCGCATTTTTCTTATTCCAATTTAATTAGCGTGCAGGAATATGATAACGGGCATGCGAAAAAATAAAAAAATCACTAAACTGGGGGGTCTGAAATAAAATGAATTCTAAGACCAAAATGATTAGCAAACAAATAAGTTAAAATAACCCGAGTAAAAATTCTAGAGTAGAGAAAGCCACTGTAAAAAAATCGCAGATCTACAGTTAAATATCTGTTTCTTAGGGAGTGGAGCATAAAATCCGCTCAAGAGGTCAAGGTTTTGCTTAAACTGACATTTCTAAAAGGCGTAGTTTGCCAAATTTCTTATGGTTGAAACATAATGTAATCATTTACAAGTCTTTTATACCAGCAAAAGGACTCTGGGATTACCATAGGTTAGTTCCCATTCACTCTCTTCACTTTATTCTAAACGTACGAGTAACATTGACTATGCATATTTTCTCGATACAGAATGACGCGATAATCCGAAATGTCGTAAATCATGTTGTTTAATGAGAAAATCTGGTTTATAATCTCGGGATTCTAATAGGATCTCCCTGTGGGGTTGGGCTGGCTAGCAACTAGCCTATCAGGAAATTTGGTGTCAATTATAACAAACCGAGGGAGGCTAGACGCCACAAATACTGGCTGCCGCTTACGCTTACAAATGCCAATTTAGACAAAAAGTGGACAAGGATAGCAACTCAGAAACTGACATTTTGTGTGACACATTTCGTCCACTTTGTTGAGTGCAGACAAAAGTAGGTCACGAGATTTTCACCGGATTGTATTCAAAGTGCAAAATCATTTGCAGCATTAAGTCGAATTTCGACAGCATCGATAGCTTCTGAAATCAGCACAAATTCTTTTCTAAATCATTAAGTCGCTAACGTCGTATTATATAGATCTATTACCGTATACCATAACTTTTGACGAACATAACTTTACAATTACAATGAACTCATGGTTCATGCATGCTCTGGACTCCGATTAACAGAATAGTTAGTAAAAATGTCATTATGCTATAGTCTGCACACTATTATGCAAAAAAAATTCTGCCTAAAAATCTGCTGTCTGCTCTTCTGGCTCAGGCAATCCTAATCCTTATTGGCAACAGCATTATAATAATAATAATAAATAATAACTAATAATTTATTATTCATAAACAAATAATCGCAAATAATAGTTCAATGTGTTGAATTTGTTCGACTCAGTAAACGAGACCAATATGAAGCATGACGGCGTGTGGGAGCACCTCCTCCATCCCAGTCGCATCTCATCTTCGACGAGCGTTATTAAGGCTTCATGTGCATCATACCAGGTGTACAGTGCCCAGGCTGTACTTTTCGGCGATAAAAATCGCTTTAACTTCTAACCAACCGATGAAATAATCAACTATCAAGAACTACTTTTGTGTTGTTATTTTCCCACTGCGTAGTTTTAAAGTACTGAAAAATATCTAAATGAACTTTTTTTCACCCACATGCCTAGTAACTTAAGGCTCAAGCGGCACTTGAAGAAATTCCCAAATATTTTTTTAACTGCACTTTCTCGCCTTCTGGGAGCAAGGCCTGCTCGCGCCGGCGTACTTCTAGATCTGTCCAGCGGCATAGTCTGTCTGTTTTAAGCATGAACTTGTCGTAATCTCTGTACAGCAGCTCGACTTAAGCCGGACCTCCACTTAACCTTTAGTGGTTAATCCTGTTAATTACTTCTAAAATCTCTGGCTGACTATCTTGAATTTCGACAATCTCTTCGCGAGTAGTCTCTTCTCATTTCCGTGATTTCTCTTCTTATTTCCGTGATTTCTCTTCTCATTTGCCTGATGTCTCTTCTCATTTGCGTGATTTCTCTTCTCATTTCCGTGATTTCTCTTCTCATTTCCGTGATGTCTCTTCTCATTTCCGTGATTTCTCTTCTCATTTCCGTGATTTCTCTTCTCATTTGCCTGATGTCTCTTCTCATTTGCCTGATGTCTCTTCTCATTTGCCTGATGTCTCTTCTCATTTGCCTGATGTCTCTTCTCATTTGCCTGATGTCTCTTCTCATTTGCCTGATGTCTCTTCTCATTTGCCTGATGTCTCTTCTCATTTGCCTGATGTCTCTTCTCATTTGCCTGATGTCTCTTCTCATTTGCCTGATGTCTCTTCTCATTTGCCTGATGTCTCTTCTCATTTGCCTGATGTCTCTTCTCATTTGCCTGATGTCTCTTCTCATTTTCCTGATGTCTCTTCTCATTTGCCTGATGTCTCTTCTCATTTGCCTGATGTCTCTTCTCATTTGCCTGATGTCTCTTCTCACCATCAGACCAGCAGAAGGAGAAGCTGATAATTATTAAAAAATCTACATGAAGCAAAATTTTAAAGATGTCATGACTGCTTACTCAGGGCACATCGACCTCAAGCGGCTCCCATCAGGGTAATTTGCTGATAACAGGCTTTTTGCGCAATTGAAAAACAAATGTACATTTTTTTAATTAATAAAGTCAAAAGGTTTAAAAAAATAAAAATGTAATTTGCTGCTTTTTTAATTATATTCACAAAGGGAGGTTTTTGTCGTGATTACTAAAATTGATTTGACTCTTTCGATTAAACACTTTTAACTTTTGCACGCGGATTTAATCTGTTGAACAAAGTTTTTACGATGCTACTGAAAGTAGCATGGATAGATCCTGCTAAAATGTTTATTGATTAAGAATATTGCACGTAAAGAAACCCAAGGTGGCAAAAGCTGTGACTTTACATGACTTTTTAGGATTCAAGTGGGTTTACTAAATTTTGAGCCATTATTTGTTGCTATATATTCATCTTTTTGCTAAAAGTATGCTGTAAAAATTATTTTTTTCAAATTAGCTCGTAATAACAGCCTCATGAGAAACACTTCATCACTTTTATTAGAAACACCTCGAAAGCTTCCTTAGAAACAATTCATCACTGTTCCTAGAAACAATCCGAAAGCTTCCTTAGAAACAACCCGAAAGCTTCCTTAGAAACAACCCGAAAGCTTCCTTAGAAACAACCCGAAAGCTTCCTTAGAAACAATCCGAAAGCTTCCTAAGAAGCAATTTGAAAGCTTTCTTAGAAACAACACAGCATTTCACTTACGGCACACTGGTAATTTTTTTCAAGAGTACAAACAAAAGTCTCTGAAAATAGTTTACTTATAGTAGTAGATGTCATACTAATTATGACTCATAGGCTTGCATGAGACATTTCTTCAATGTGTATTGCTCTTTCATACACACTTACACTACAGTTCAGTTCAAGAAACTCTTAAGATTCCAATTTTTTAGAGTTCATGCAACCCTTGGCGCATAGCGCAGAACTGGCTCAGACGTTGCCACTATATTTCCTCTGTTCTGCTTGGCTTTTTGCTGTATTTTAAATTGACTTTCGGCTCGCATTTCTTTTGCAATTTCCTTTTCTAAACACACCTGTCACCCAAAACTAATGTTGTCGGCACTGCCTGCAAGCTCAGTCGGTCTGTCTGTTTATCTTGGAACCGGAGTTGCTAAGTGGGTTTCTAGGCAGGTTCCTTGGCCTAGGAGAAACTGATTTTTGGTTTTTAAGAAACAAGAAGGCTAACTTAACTGATTGGAAGATTGCATCTTTTCGTTGATTTTTTTATAAACTAGATGATTAAAATTACTGAATAGTACAAATACATAAAAGTACAAAATGGAAAGTGAAAGTGCATAAAAAAGCCAAGTAGAAAATTCTGTAGGATTAGTATTATGAAAGCCATCAGCTCTCAAGTGATTAGCCAAGTGTTATCCCTCATCCCATCAGGTGCTCGTCATCGCTTTGCACTCTCTCTAAGTTTTTTTCTGTCCAATCCATTCACGCCCTCAAATGAGACAATTTCTCTCAGCAGCCTGGCTTAACCGTTTATTGTCCATCAGGAAGCTATTCAACTGAGCGCTAAAGTTGGAGAATGAGGGATGAAGAGTGGGATGAAGTGCGAGGTCTGGACGGGCCCTGTGGGGGGAAGCGCTGATAGAATTTTTTTACCTTAGAAAAAAGTCGTTGACTCAAGGGCGATGCGGGAGGTCTTCTAGGGGGATGTGGGAGTTTTCGGGCCAGCTTCAATGCTCTTTCTTATTCATTTTTCAACTTTCCAGCCGGCGACCTCCATTTATAAAAGTTCCTTGATGAGTGGCTGGCGCGCGCCTCACTTGAATGCCTCTCTAAAATATCGCCGTCCCCTCCAGACTCTCCCATTTCAGTCAACCCATTGCTCTCTCGGTGCTCACTAAACGATGGGGGAACCAGTCGGAGGAATAATTAATTTGAATAATTTATCGCATGATCAACTTGGACGGTTTTTTCCCCTCTGGTCTCTGGTCTACGTGACTTCCCTCCTAGTTCGTTGAGCTTTTGTACTATAAAGACTCGTCTAAAAGTTCTCAGTGCGTGCGTGTATGATCGATGTCTTTTGCCATCAAGTCAGGTCTGCTTTCATAGCTCAGTGGAGCAAGACTTAATATCAACAACAGCATCGAGGTAGAAACAGCAACAGATCCGCGTCTGTGCATCTCGGCGGTCTAGCGCGTCTGCCTTGTGTGCCACTGGTCCAGGTTCGAATCCGCGTTGTAGGTTGGTTATTTTCCCTTTCCAAATTGGTTGGGCTTTGGGCCAGTTGCGCGATTTTCGTCCTTGAGGGCAACCCCCCAAGGCATAGAGACTGTGCATTCCTGGAACCGTTGCTTGTACACCCTATGTGAGTGCGTGACTGGGTGCCGGCCTGTGTGTGTGTCAATGCCTGCATACCGTATTTAGTGTGACTGAATGCGCTTCAGGAGTCAGCGCAATGGACAGTCATGCCCAGTCGCTGGTTGTGGGACGATGTCGCTTTAAGCGTCAAAATGCCTACAGCCCTCCTGCAGATTTAGCTTTTTTTAAGCACCTCTTCAGAGCCAGACAATATTTTTTATCCCTTGCTGTGATGGCTCCACCATTGGGCAATATTCCAAAATGAAGGAAAAACCTTCTATCTGAGGGCCTCGTACGAGCGTATGGAACTGGCCTGAGCAGGTGCTGTCTTCCCCGCAAGAAAAAAAAACTGGTTCTCACCCATTCCTTCTCACGCCATTGGCCCACTTGCATCGCAGCCAAATATGACTTTGGCCCGAGTGCAGTCAGCCAACTGAGACTGACTGCACATTGAGGGCGGTGGTCTGGGTTTTTTTTTAAACTGGCGCCAAACTCAACTGAGCCATTTTGTTTTTTTTCGAGTTTAGTTTGACGAATTCCTAGCATCATCTACTGGCAAAATCTCAAATTGCATTGACTCAAAGGCTATTTCTAAACAAACATGGTTCTTGTTGTTGAGGACTCCTGTCTCATGGTGGCCGCAAGCCGGTCTTTTCACCGGGTGAGTTTCCCGCTGCGGAGGGGAAAAATTGCTATTGAGATTTGGGATTATTCCGGTGTCCAACCGGCTTGTTGCAGTCGCGGCCTCTGTCGCAGTCGGTCAACAATCACAGGCCGCCGACGTCGGGCAGATCAAAGCTGACGGCGGTGAACAGTGCCAGCTCTGCGACGCACTTCTCCGAGTCCATCTGCATCAGACCCGACCGGCCGAGCGGCTCCACCGTAGCCTATTCGTCAGGCGTTTCCATGACAACCGAAACCACCCTGCTGTACAACAGTCGGCTATACCAGCAGGAGGTCCGCCTGATGCTGCAGCCGCAGGCGCTGGTGTCACGCCGACTGCAGCTCGTCTCCACGCCAGACGGTCGATCGGTGACGCGGCAGAGCGTCACGTGCGGCCCGCGTTGGATTGAAATTGGACGGTCCGACGCGGAGCGCGACAACCCGGACGCCCTGCCGCTGCTGTACTTCACCAGCCGCGTAAACCGGGCTGGCACCCGGCGGCAGTTCCGCTGCGAGCTGACTTTGCCGAGGCTGAAAACTCTGAGCAGCGCGGATTCGCAGCTGGCTGGCAGCATTCTCGAGCACGTCCGCAAACAGAGGTCGCACCTGTGCGAGCGCTTCTTCATGCTCAACGTCAACAATAACGAGGCCACGGTGCCGCTGTCCGTGTTCAGGATGATCACCAGCGAGTGCGCCCCCAGCCAGAAGCAGCAGCCGCAGCAGCACCCGACAAAGAAACGTCAGAAATTGTTCGCTTCTGCGTCTAAGCTCGGCTTGAAAGCGTCATAAGTTTTGTCCGTCTGTCTGTCTGTCTGTCTGTCTGTCTGTCTGTCTGTCTGTCTGTCTGTCTGTCTGTCTGTCTGTCTGTCTGTCTGTCTGTCTGTCTGTCTGTCTGTCTGTCTTTCTGTCTGTCTTTCTGTCTGTCTGTCTGTCTGTCTGTCTGTCTGTATGTCTGTCTTTCCGTCTGTCTTTCTGTCTGTCTGTCTGTCTGTGTGTCTGTCTGTCTGTGTGTCTGTCTGTCTGTCTGTGTTTCTGTCTGTGTTTCTGTCTGTCTGTCTGTCTGTCTGTCTGTCTGTCAGTGTGTCTGTCTGTCTGTCTGTCAGT